>JAGJTL010000183.1:1850236-1881067 GCA_022063505.1 Calosoma granatense | reverse complement strand
TCAATGATGAACAGGAACAGGATGGAACCGATAGACACAGGTGTCGAACTTATCGTAATGGGATCGAGTGAGGGAGTGGCTGAAACACAGCAACTACAAGCACCCCGCGGGGGGCGGGGGGCCGGGTGTGTGTGTGTGCCTCATTCTCACTCAGATGCGGCCAGTTTATGATTTATGTCCGGCGACTGCCCACAGAAATTCTATTAGAGAACGCGTCGAAATAAATCACAGGGCAGTTATAGGGATCAATCCGGCGGTCTACGTAACTCACACACACACACACACACACATGTGTGAGAGGTAAGTGTAGTGTGGAGAGATCGCGCGACGGATACCAACACCACACCAACAGCAGTCACCAAACAATGGCACAGGACACCTTATTGAATAACATTAAAATCTAACAAAAATGACATAAAGATATTTCATTATTATAGTCCGTGTGTCAGGTTAAAAATAGACAAACTGAATTAGTGAAACTTGAAATGGAAATAAAACCTGATTTAATGAATATTAGACGCCACGCAGTCTACTGCCGACAACTTATATTTAATAGGTATATTTATGTCATAACAAGTTATTCTAGCACCAGAATTAAATACTCATTTACTGGGAAAATACATTAGAAGATGTTTATCGACTGTAAAACGATATGTCATATATATGTGTATTAAAAACCTGTATTTAGAATGCTAAAATCATTGTAAAAATTAAATTTCAATATTTGTTTATGAAAACATTTTAGTTGCGAGTAAGAAAAATCCCAAGATCAAGTATGTTTTTGTTCGGAATTCAATTAAATCCGCGTTGATAAAATCAATTACTGTTTGACGGGCACTGTGCACGTAGTAAACGAGCATTATTTACAACGTACTAATCATTACAGGTGCAACGCAAGCGGTACTAACAACTGAACGAGCGAGCGAGACCGCGAGACATCTAGCGTAATGTGTTGGAGTGAACTGACGCGGTGACAGGGCGTCCCGTGTAATTTGGCATAAGCCCGCTAACATTTCATACTTGTAATAGAAAAAGACACACTGTCTTTCCACTATGTATATCTAGAAAAAAAGAAAGAGAGAGAGAGAGATGTGTTAATAATAGATTAAGTGAATATATTAGCACTGTATATGTAGATATTGTTTGGCAGATATTGTAGTACTATGTATTTACAAGTATGTGTTGTATGTGTATACTATTTTAAACTAGTTTATATATATATATATATATGTGTGTAAGAATTACAGAGAGTGAGAAAGAATTATACATACACTCATGTATGTATGTATGTATGGTGTAAGTGGAATTACGATCGTTTAGCAATAATTTACGCGGCCTCAAGGTGTTATTACCTGTGGAACGGGAAGCGATTGTATCATGGGGCGACTTGCGGGGCCGTTATTATTGACGATAATCACACGGCTCGGCGCGCATAAACAACCTAACCATAGCACCGCAACACACACGTAATTGATTGGCCGTTCGCAATGAACGAAGGAACGAAGAACGCGCTCACACACACACACCCATACGCACAGACACAGACAAGAAAGACGGGCACTGTGTACAACAGCTACAGCACACAGTTTACGATAATATTATTCATAAACACTTCATAAATCGTTAACTATACGTACGTGAATCGCTTGGCCAACAAGATGGGTGTTAAGTTGAGCTTGGTCGCACAAAACACTTATCTTCTTCCATCACAACACCTTATAGCATGTATGGTGAGAGTCGGATGTTTCATCATCATCATCATCGAAATATACACTTGCAGGTACCGCAGTCATCTGTTTTATTTTATCGATAGTTTACTGTTTTGCACACACACACAGTGGAATTTCGTGAACGTTTAAACAACTAATAGGTAATGTGTTATCTGTCACAAAAACTCAGTAAAATAATTATATACTTCCAGAACTATCCGTGATATTGAATGCGAGAAAGCGTACTGAATATAATTTCTTTTGAAAAACAAGTTATGTCATAATTTATCGACGATTGTATCAAAAATAATTGGTCTTCAATTAAAATATAAAATTGTGTAAGAACTGTGGATTATAAAAACAAAGGAACGAATTTTTAGATTTTTATTGAATTTTTATTTCAACTTATTCTGTTTCGTCATTTGATGAAAATGTACTACAAGAAAAATAGAGGCTTTATAGATTATTCTACGACAATATATGTATATAGTTTCATTCAAATTAGTTTCTATGTACAAATTCACAATGTGCATACATAAATATATATATATTATACTCCACCACTCACCTACATTCACTATCGGTTATTTGCATTATATTTTCATCAAATGATTTATTTATTTGTAAAGATAGAGGAACAGATGACATGCAGAGCACAACTGCAAACAAAATTCATTTCTACATTTCATTACATTTATAAAATAGCTTCACTTTTATTATAAAATTGAATTCCTGAAAATCAATGCATATCGTATATTCGTTGTCACCTTACGTTATTATCGTCTGTTCCTCCTTCTTTTTGTTCCACATTAGCCAAAAATAACGAGAACATACAACAGTGCTGGCACGCATCTTCATATTATAAATATGAGTAGATAGTTCATAACTTACATGTGCATAATATTAGCACAGTCTAACCCCCAAGTACACGTACTTAATCATAATATATGTCAGTTAGACTGTAACTAAACCGTTGGAGAATGTTCATGACATAACTTGTTATAGGTGAGTCGTTGTTTAGTGGCCATTTCAAGGTCACATGCACTACCCATAACAACATAATAGATGCGTGCTAAGACTTTTGGACATTATGTACGTATGTTTAACTTATAAATACAACTAATTGTGTGACTACATGCTACTACCTGCTGAACCCAGGCTCACTACTGCAGCCAACATGGCCGTCCATAATCTGTTGCGCGCATGCGCACCTCTATATCACACTGTACGTGTCCAATCACTAAGTCACTTTGTACCAAAAATAAAAACAATAAACGTTCAAAAACAATAGATACTACAACGGTAACCTTGTTACCATACTGAAACAATACCAATGATTCGAGATGAAATAACAGATTGGTATCAGTGTTCTGCAATGATTAATTACTGATAAACCATTTTCAATAATGGTCAACATAATTACCATCATTTACCGCAATGGTAATGTGGTTATAACCATTCTGTACCAGGTAATACACTTGATCGTACCGGTTAATGTGGTTGCAGACCGTTTTGTAGGACGCTCTGTGTCATTATGGGATACGAGACCATTGGTTGTGTTGCGTTAGACATTGCTATAGCTTGTGATGTGCTAATAGCGCCATTGATTTGAGTGTTGCCCGTCAACGCCATCTGTTGTGAGCTCGCCAAGTTCTGCTGAGCGAGCAACTGTTGCGATGTACTAGTGAGTGTCAATTGTTGCGGTGTACTGGCCAATGCCAGTTGCTGTGCCTGAGATGTCAACTGTTGATTGGCCAGCGGCTGGTTTTGTTGGGCTGCTGCAAGGTTATTGGCCAGATTCTGTTGTGCGATGGCCAATTGGGACGTTGGATCGGCGAGCAGCTGTTGTGATTGGGCAAGGATCTGTTGAGCGGCTGGTTGAGCGATGCTCACAGCCGGTACAGCTTGTACCGGGGCCATAGACACTGCTCCCATAGACACAGGATGATTACCAGCTGTCACCGTGGCTATGGACACTGGTACAGTGGCGACACTAGCCGTCACCGTGCGAATCATCTGTTGCGGTGGTGGCGCTGAAGTGTTAATCGGTGGTACTGTTGTATTGGTTATGGTAACTGCTGGAACGGTAACCGAGGTTACACTGCCAGCGTTGCGTTTGCCTGAGACGCGAAGTTGGGCATTTTGGTCTAGGAGAAATTCATTGGTTGCAGTTAGGTCGGATACTTGTTTCTTTAGCTCGGCGACTTGTTTGTGCAGCAGGCTGTTTTCTTCTTCAAGTAACAAATATCTAGAACCATGGATAATGTTATGTACACAGCATTCATTTAGCTTAACTAATGAGTATTTTTACTAACCGTGGATCGAGTCTAGATAACAATGCATTGGTCTGTGGATTTCCGTTGAAAAAACCGTTCAGTCTGATTGTCCGTGTGTCCAGGTCACAGTCGGTAATGTCAAAACCATTGTTGTCCACAAACTCTACCTTGCTTTGAGTGAAAAAGCGACGTTTCACATCGGGTGGGCCATATTCGCCGAAACTGTTGTAGTTTGTACCATTTCGTCTCAAACCTGTACCTACATGTAATACAAATAATGAAAATACAGAATTGATAATATAGTAAATATATGTTTAATGTATGAAATTTGTTTGTACAAGATTACTGTACAATGGATTACCATTAATGAAACCGATGCGGTGTCTGGTCAATGCATCTGGCACTGTACTTGTGATGATGGCTTCCGCCGTGTCTCCACGTTCAAACGGATCACGTTCTGCGGGACCCTGTAACTTCAAGGCCCTGCGTATTTCCGCTTCATGCTCGGCCCTGGTTATGTGTCGGTATTTGCAAGATCCACGTCTAAACAGAATAATCAAGTAAGAATATGTCGATATTCGTTCTCTATACAGAGACTAACATATATTTTGTTGCCTTACCTGCAGTCCCCGTTCAAGTAATTCTTGCATACTGGTGGCTGTGATCCATATGCTAATTGATGTTTTCTAATTGCATCCGCTTGCAGATGCAATGGTAATTCGCCCGTACGCTTGTACTGTTCCTCCTCGGCCGGTGTACAATGGATGAACCGACAATTCGGCCGCGGGCAACTGTTGTTCTGATAATCATGACAAAAGTTCAACACCGGTCCACTGCCGTTGTTCATGTCTACTACTGCAGCTAGTCCAGCACCGGTAGCAGAAGATACGGTTGTCGGTTTCTCGTGTTTATATTTGCACCGTTGTCTATCACATACGCCGCGCAAATAATCCCGACATACTCCTTCACGTTCCTGTCCGGCTGCTGTTGGCGTTCCGCCTCCTCCTGGTCCTGTGTCTCCGCTTGACAACTTGTGCTCCAGAGGATCCGAGGTCTCGCTCATATTACACACACCAGACGTCGAACATGATTTGTTCTTCTGCCAGCCACGTCACCTCCTACGACACGGGTACCAATCGATGAATGGACAAAAGTGCGGGCACTTGTAATGTCAGCAGGATATTAGTAAAGGGTGGACAGAGTAGGAACTAGGAAAAATTCATAAGCCCGTACAGCAAATATAAATGTTTTAAATAAATATATACAGTAGCCAGGGTACAAATATCCCCATTTCAACCCTGGGTACAATGTGGAGTATAAATATACTAGACTGAGGGTGTCAGGTCTCAGTTCATCGAGAGAGAGCAATCATGGCATCTACCTACTGTCAACTTGTTCTGCTTGTCATCTCCTTGGCACAAATCACCTGGGGGCAGATGTCAGGGGACGAGAGTTGTGAGACATTACCATCGGAGATACATTTAATAAAAGGTAAAGTAACCTAACAAGATAGTACATTGTAAAACTGCGCTAGTTTTACAAAATTATCAATAAGGTTATTTAGCAAGTTGATAATGACATTTATATGTTGTATTTACAGAGGAATATGATGAAATCGGCAGACTACAACGGACTTGCAACGGGGAAGTTGCCGTCAATAAATGTGAGGGTGCGTGCAATAGTCAAGTGCAGCCATCCGTCATCACGCCGACAGGATTCCTGAAGGAGTGCTACTGTTGCCGGGAGAGTTTCCTCCGGGAACGTGTTGTTACACTGACGCACTGCTACGATCCTGACGGCATGCGTCTGACGTCAGACGAGATGAGCACCATGAACATTAAACTGCGAGAGCCCAGCGATTGTAAATGTTTCAAATGTGGCGATTTCAGTCGATAATTTTATACGATATGAACAACTGTTAGTACAATATTATATTGACATACTGTATACATATACTAATGTGATGTATTACTTAAACTGAGATGAATAAAACGATGCATTTTATAACGAACAAATATACCTTGTTATTAATTTAAAACTATATCTAAGATGTATATTACCTTCAATAAATTTCTTTTAAAAATAATATAAAATCTTCTATGGGACTTTAGAATTATTTTTTACTTTCTTATACACAGTATAAAAAGAAAGTATTATTTATTTATAATTAAATATAACTCATATATAAACTAGCTCTTTCACTGTTTTACTGACATATATTCACTTATTTTTATTGTGTTAATAATATAATCAGATCAGAAAGTTCAAGTACTACATATATTTCAAGTACACATAGAATAATAAAAATACTGCTATTAAATTAAAGCTGTTTACTTAATTCTTAAGAACATATAAAATATTATGTAAATCAGATTAATGAAATGAAAAATACATTGCTTAATATGATATATTTGTTTTTATTTCTGATTGAAATTAAACATTCGGTCATATCCAAAATGTTGACCTTGAAATGATATCACTACTTGAATTAAAAATAATCACATACACAGTCTATGTACACATGCGATTCTGTTCAGTGAGACAGCAAAATATGGCAGGGTATTATTAAATTAACGAATTTTTATAATCAAAAATATTTCAACTTCAAACTCCCTTCATGTCCAAAACTATACAATTCTTATTGTAATTTTCTAAATATGTATTTGAAAATATGGGCCTTTTGGTGTAAGAACCTATATTATTTAAATAAAAGCATCTTTTGCTTAAAGCACAAAGTGCTATGTATGCACATATATGTATGTATTGAACTTTAATGGCATTGCCCCATCTCCACCGTGTTGACACGGCTTCCTGCAGGCGCTTAAGAGTTTTCACGGCGCCTCGCAGCACGGAAGCTAAAGTGCTAAATGTAAAATCAGTGCCAGACATGGAGACTTTGCCCTCCACACTGAACTGTACAGTATACAGTATGTATGTATATAAACCGGGATCAGAGCACAAGACTTTCATACTATCAGAACACATACACCGAACAACATCAGCTAACCGGCCATGGCACCCTTAGATTGCAGTACATTTAGTAAGAATAATTCTTGAGTTTTTTTAATACAGAATAATATGTACTGGATAATTTTGCATTTGATATTTCATAGATTTTGTGGCGGCAACAATCGTTATTTTGGCCAGTATGTGTATGGACCCACGGTTAACTAATAGTGGCAGTGTGGATGCGTCAAGTACTGGCGATGAATGTCAAGTGACACCCGTAATTCACGTGTTACAATATCCAGGATGCGTGCCGAAACCAATACCTAGTTTTGCCTGCATTGGAAGATGTGCCTCATATTTACAAGTAAGTAATAATCACAACAATCTATGTGTCAGTTTGTCAACAAGAGTACCTACTCCACTACAGAAATCCGAAGATTGGTCAGTGTAAAAATCGACAAAATGTCAAAGATGACAGTTTGATTTAATGTTTTGAACGTGCAACAAGATCTTTGTTAATAATGAATACACATTGCTACAGGTTTCTGGAAGCAAAATATGGCAAATGGAACGATCTTGCATGTGCTGTCAGGAATCTGGAGAACGGGAAGCGTCAGTATCATTGTTTTGCCCGAAAGCAAAACCTGGTGAACGCAAATTTAGAAAGGTAATTGGTAAAAATTTATGCAGAAAACGACACTGCCGCACAAGGTTAGAATACGTGAACGCGATTATGCACGAACCAAACTAAAAGTATAATTGGACAAGCAAATAGATCAAACAAGAGACTCACCTCGAAATAAGTATAACCGTCGATATTTTCCTATTTTTTTTTACAGCGAACACATATTTACAGCACTGTCAACACCATTTTGTTTGGCATGTTCCATGTCGGTAACATAGATGACTGCAGTATTACGCGTGCGCGAACTTGTTCAGTGCAATAAAGAGCATGTGCGCGCTAGGAACGTGTTGATTCCAATTAATGACCCGCGTTGTTACGAAACACTTTCAGTTCAGATTAGAGTCAATAAGTTATGGTGCCGATTTTAATTGTAAAATGAAGATATAGATGTCGGGATTGTAGAATGTAATTAAGTAATTACTATTGTAGGTTTCAACAAAGGCACCACTGGAGTGCATGTGCAGACCTTGCACGGGCGTTGAAGAAAGTGCTGTTATCCCACAAGAGATTGCCGGCTATGCTGATGAGGGACCACTGTCCAACCATTTCCGAAAATCGCAATCCCAGTAAATCTCCACAATTCACTTTAACTCATAAGAACGTTTTTATGTAATATTATTTTGGTGCATTAAAAAAATTACAAAAAAAACTATTATACATTTGAATGTGTATAATCTATTTTTTTACTACACAGTAGTAATATAATATATGTATTTATTAATTTTAAATATAACTTGTAGATATATTTATTTGAACATAATGCTATGAAAAATACAATCACAATTTATAACAAAATGGCGTGCATTTTATTTGTCCCATAAACCGACTTCTTTCATTTTAGTTTGGAAATATTTCTCCAGACCGACAGCGCACTGGTAATACTCGGTTTCTGCTTGATTGTATAATCGACAATTGGTGAAAATTCTCGTCATATCTGCAATGAAGAGTCGCCGTGACACGTAGTACTTGTTTTTCAGTCTTTCCGTCATCGTTTTCAAGTCCATCGGATACTTGATGTGATCGTAATAATCAGTGACTTCTTCTTTATCGACGGGTTTCTGGAATGGCCACGCCATTGGATGACCTTTGACAGCGTTTAACACGGATTTCAGTGTTGCCGACAAGGTGTCGATGTCCTGGCACTCCTCCAGGCCGTATCCGCCGCGGGTGGCACGCGCTGCAGGTCTCCAACCTGCTTGACGGATGCCTGGAATCGCTTCCAGTGGGATACTGCGTACACCCTCCTTGAAACAAGCCAGCCCGGGATGTTCCTGTATCACTTTCTGCTGCTGTTGCCGTATGAGATACTTGACAATTTCTTTTTGTCGTCGAATGAGAGAATTGAATTCGGTGTACACTATTTTCGGGTTCAATTCACAGTGCATTGGGGTAGCACTTTCATAGTCTTTAATGTAACCCTGATATACGGATCTATTTAAAAAGAATATAAATATTAACATTATACATATATTTTTAAAACAGTGAATAAAACTTACCTAGCTAATTTTATATCTTCTGAAAAACCTTGTTTCTTAAAATATCCAATAGCAAACTCGTCCGCATACGTTAAGAAATGCAACACATTGTTCCTGACGTGATAATCCTTCAGATGGTTCATCAGATGTGTTCCGTATCCTTTGACCTGTTCCTTGGAAGTGACCGCGCAGAACACAATCTCCGTGAAACCCTGTGTAGGGAACATACGGAAACATATACCACCGATGGGTTTGTTGTTTTTAATCAACGCCAGGGTACGATGTTTGCTGTCAAAGAGCAACTGACTAATATAGTTGATTGGCATACGGGGAAGCTGTCGACTGAACACCTTCTGCAGACCAATGAGCCAGAGCATTGTCTGTTTAGACACGGCCTCTGTGAGACTGTTACCCACGATGTGAAACTCGATAATCTTACGAGCCTCCTCGGAGATGGCCATCTCGTCTCGTGGTGTATTTTCGGGGAACACAATCTACAAAGAAAATAACAAATTTTACAATTCTTTCATTTGAAAACTAAACTACTGATACATGTACAAATACTCTACTAACATTAGGCCCTGTCATATATTTAGGATCATCAATTGTTGCAATGATCTCAGCTACAGTTTCATCACTCAAATCTTCCGACTCTTCCGTTCGTTTGCGTTTGTTGCTTTCACGGACGGAATTTTCTACTGATTTACCATCGGACTTAATAGTACCCGAGTTTAGGTTAATAGTGGTGAAGGCTTCTTTTTCATTCGGTGTTACATGGATTTTCTCAAATTCACCCATTCTTCTTTGATTATCTAAATAACAAAATACATACATATGTATGTTGAAACATATTTCTGTATATTCGCGGGTTTGTTACTTACTTTTCGCTCGATTTTTCTCAATCAACGATTGCAAGTGTGCAGGCGGTGCTTGCTTGAACTCTGGGTCCCAGATAGGAGACCGATCCTTGTAGATCTCTTCTTCAAGGAACGACAAGAACTTGGGGAAATGCGTCAGTACGATGACACGTCTCTCGTATGGCATGCGATCTCTTTCCAAATGGCATTGGTCCAGCAGCTGACGTCTAACGTATCTGAATACAGCTCTGAGCAGTGCCCGACCAAACACTTGCGTAGTCTCGTAATGTGGCAATGAGTCACAGAACGCAGGCACATGACAAAATACAAGCCATCGAATGTAATTCTTCTTGTACACATCACCCTCCTCGGCACCCATGGCCGCCTTACGGCTATTAGGCGATTCAAAGTCCCACCGATTCATACAATGGAGAAACATTTTCGCCAGATCGAAATACGTTTGCAATTCTTGGCCGGGAAAGTTGACAAATTTATACAGAACAAAGTTTGTCACGGCCTGGTTAATCGATGGATGTTCAAATGGAGGCTGACCCAAAGAACCCTCGATAATTGGTCGTGTTTTTAGTAAAATACATTTACGAAGTAACTGTAAACGAGTATAAAATCTGAACAGTGGAAACACTATCTCTACAAACACTTTAACATACCTTATATAGATAATAATAAATATGTTTTGTATCTACGTCTTCCTCACGATTCATAGATGTGAATATATTCTCAGCATCTACTACCATTCCTAATAGTCTGTTAATTTCTTGATCTGTACTTTGTGTATGTGAAACATGAGCCACTAAAACAGTACTTGTCAATTACAATAACTTGTAAGCTTATACATATTATTCATCTGCCGTACCCAATAAATGATTACAATTGCGACAAGGATCTGTGAACGCTTCCAGTGGTTGTGAAAAGTCAGTTTTCTGTGATTTTATCAAATGAGCGGGTGTTTTCCATCCATTACATTCACATCCTTCAGTCTACGCACAATATAATTTGATAAAGCAAACATTTTGTACAATGTACAGTGCATAAATACCTGACAAGATGAAAACATCGCCAGTTTGAATAACTTTTTGTTCCGTGGCCAATTGTACACATCTTGTTTTTGTTGTTTGATTCGTTGTAGGTTGGTTTGTACAGGTTTAGCTGTTGTTTCTGTGGCTGAAACACCGCTACTTGACGCTTGAGCTTGTTTTTGAATGTCAACTGTTGCATGACTCTGCGTTTCCATATCGGTGTTTGTAACAGCTGAACTTGATGAACATTCACCCTCCATGGCTTCAGTATTCATTACAATAAGTTAGAACACAAGTAAATAAATGTTGTTGTTTGTGTCAAGTTGTGAGGTTAGATATGCAGACAAGTTAATAATACACATTGATCACCTATTTCAGCTAAAACAATGATTAAACTACGAACAAATCCCAAAATGAATATTATCAAAGTTAATATGTATTGTAAAATATCACTAAACAAACTTGTAACGCAACAACTGTCACTGCACAACTGTCAGATGTATACAAAGATGATGTCACATGAACTTGCCAGTCAGTGCTGCGCCCTGGCGGCAAATCGAAGTACTTGACATTTAAACTTTAACATACATCAGCTTTAAACTGTGTTAGATAACACTTTAATATCATATACATAATTAATAATTAAATGAAATAATTGGATAAACAAAACACGGGATGTTATATGTGCGGATTAAATAGTTTTTTTATTACTTGTAATTAACTACAATTTGACTGAATGTGGAATACATTAATGAGAGATACAGATATAGGATTTAAAGCATTGATGACTGCTGGAATTGATTTAATCTTCGGTCCATTCGAACGGTTCTGGTGCATCTGGTTCTTTTTCATCTTCGGATTTAGGTCCAAATGCTGCAATACAAATATACACATATGATTATTTATATTCTTAATTGTTTCTTATACGTATGTGCTGTATAGAAATAATGATTTCTTACCTGCAACCGGTTCAACGAGTTCTTCCTCTCCGGGGCGAGTGGAACGTACCATGACAATTCCTCCAATAGACACGTCCTTTACCGGCACATACTGAGATCCTTCAACGATATTCACAACTTTCAGTTGTTGTCTCAACACCCGGGCCGGGTTGCTCAAGATCTCAAAGTTTGGCTCGGGTTCTTTCTTTTCTGGTTCAACGGCCGAAGTAGTTGAAGTTGTCGATGCACTAGTAGTGGCAGCGCTAGTAGTTGACGTTGACAATGCAACCATTGGTCTCTTCTTTTCCTTTTCTTTTTCCTTATCCTTGTCATCAGTTTGTTTCACATCTGGTTTCTTGTCGTCCTCATCCACTTCCATGCGTGACGAATCAGCCGAGACGACGGTGGACGACGCTATAGCCGCCGCATCACGTTGACGTCTCTCGTGCTCGCGACGCCGGGCTCTGGCGGCAATACTCAGAACTGCCGTGGTCACCTTTTCACGTTCTTCACGTTTCTTCTCTTCCAGCGGTGCAGGGTACGCGTACAGGGACGGCTTGGCTCCGCTGCGTAACTCAAGTTTGGGCATTTTCAGTTTTCCGTTCAGGGCAATCAAGCATGTCGGCGTGAAGGCCAAGGCCAAACAATGCGCCAACGGGAACCAGTACCAATACTGGGTGAACACCAACGCACCTACGACCGCTAGCATGTTGGTATGACCGGTGCGCGATTGTAGCGACACCGTTACATTGCGGCCACCAGCGTCAATGATGCCCTGCGCTAGGATAGCTCCGAACTTGGCCATGACGTCCTCGTGTTTGTTGGCAATAACCTGAGCGTACGACTGACGGAAGAATGTTACTTTCGGACATGTCGCCTCCGTCTGTTGGATGAGAATCATGGCGGACGCGATGAGCGCACCTTGACGGACAAAGTTCACTGGGTCGAACATCACCATGGGTTCTAGGAGGGCGATAGCTTCACGGAGACCGGTGCCGGCACAGGCGATACCCAGGGCCATAGCGGCACCGTAACGTACATGTGGATTGTAGGATTCGGCGAGCAGTGACACAACACTGGGACACTGTTCCGGTGTTCTGTAATACAAATTATATAAAGTTAGAAATGTTTGTTTATATCATCAAATATTATAGTATTGTGTCCGTTTAATAAACAACACTATAGTCTATTTTACATTCCAACACATGGATACATTTGATCTGATATTCTGAATGCATGACTACGTACATATGTAGATCGAAGGGTGAGATGATGTATGGCTATGATTGAATTATGCACATTTAAGTATAACTACTGTTACATGACCATTTCAAGTCTGTAGGCCGGGGCGCGAGGTGGGGAAGAGATGAATTCAGTCCGTAAGAAGATTAATTCACCTTTGATGATAAACCCCAAAGTGTGAATCAAGTTAGTCATGGCTTGCTGCTTCATTTGCGTTCCTTACACTGCTACGATATATCACATTAATGTTTGTTCCTGGGGGGTGGGGATATTAAGGAATGTGGGGGGCACGGAGAGGACGGGGACCAGGTAATGTATATATAATACACAAGTATTTGCTAATGGCAAGGTTAACATTAAATACAACTATTACAACTTAATCTGCTGGCCAGTTTTATTAATTTTTTATTCTCTTCTTTTTGCTAATCGAATAATTTTAATTCAACATCAATTAGAATGGACAGTGTTGTTATTGAATGTTGTTTTTTCTTCGTGAAACTATTGGCATTAATTATAATGTTTCATAACGTGTTCTATTTTTTAAATCTAGTAAAAAAAATTAGACAGCGGCGTACATTAATTTTACGACAATTAACTTGCAGTAGGATATTTGTAATATTACAGCTGCAACAGCGAACTTTGTGTTTTTATAAGCAAATGCTTTTTGTTCACATTAGTATTGAGTTTAGCGTTAGCCCAGTTTTGCGAATGTTCTTTATCGGTAGAGAAGTTTCTGGGCGTACTTGCAATATGTCAAAAACTAATGCCAGCATACATATCTTACGTGTGGAATATTGTATTGGCCCGTGTAGTCGATGTTTTATGATAAAAATTTTGAAACTTTTGCTTGTACGGTACGCTACTGTCTGTATGTATTAAATATGTAAATATATACATACACATACACACAAATGTTTTGTCTGTGACTATGTATGGTATCAATGATTTTATATAAAGTTTTATACACATGTGTAATGTTGTGGTCGGTACAAATTTACGAGTGATAGGTTGTTTTCATTTGATTATGATATATGGAAGTCATTGACGAATGAGTTGGCTAAAATTACTCGGTGAATCATTGCACACAACACAACACTTGTGTGTGTGTGGTGTGTATGTGTGTTAGACACTTCACTAATCGGTTAACCGAAAACAAATTTATTCGTGCGAAATTTTTTGTCAATATTTATATTAATTTATAATCGATATTGCTGGTAATTTTATTCACAATGTGTGACAGTATGTAACATTGAGTGACTGTGTGTGAACATGTGATTTTACTTGAGAACTTTTGTGGTTTAGCAGTAGCAGATAGAAAAGTGTTGAAAGAACTAGCGAGTAACAGTGTAGGATGAGATGTAGACAGAAGCAAAAATAACAGGAGCAAGTAGCAGGAATCTAAAAGGTCAACGAGAAAAAGTGATAACCAGGTGTAGGATTAGGATGCTGGTGATGGAGATTGAAGATCCTGCAGGTGTGCAGTATTTGGTGCGCGCGTCTACTCGCACACGTGCGTGTGTCTGCGTGCGACGTCCCAACATTCTAGCGCGAATTCTGGTCCAAGCGTCAGTCGACGTCGTGCTACGGGCCACTTCAATCTAACACAACATAACACACAGTAGCAGTAACAGCAACCGCAGCAGCAGCAACCGACGCGACGCTCACACATACACGTGCTAATACCAAATCACATACACCGCTAACAAATCATTGGACTTTTGTTGTGTTGAGAATCATATCGAGTGGATATAGATGCGGCAGACTTTGAACATTGTCGTTGTATTTAAGTATTGGCTTGCGTGCATGTGTATGTGTGTACTGATAACTCCTTTGTACACTGTGTTGTTGATATGGTGTGTGTGTGTGTTTGCAAGTATGTTCACGGTGACAAGTTGACTGACAGCTCGGTGTACATGTGGACAATGGGTAAGGTGAAACCACGGTCCACTCGGGTTTAACTCAGCGGCCTTGCGTGCGATAAATATATACATAAGTGTGCGTGTAGTCAAACGTAGACCATACTTACATCGCCAACGACATGGAGCTTACAATCACCAACAATCCACCAACACCTCCAACAAGATCAACAACAGCAACGGAAGTAGTGGAGTTGTTTCATAATTATCAACAACAACATCCACCGATAACATTACGTGATGAAGAATATAAACGTATCACAAAATATTCATTCTAATCCTAACTGGCAAGAAGATAAAAGTATTTAATATTGAAGTGAAGACTAAATGGGCAATTTTCTCAATATGTGTGACCATTAAATACCTCAACAAGAAGACAAATAAGACAAGAAACTGCTGCAATATTTCCAAAGAGAAGATCATACATTTTAAATAACTCACAATCCTCTCTAGAAGTACAACACGAAACAAATAGAAAGACAGAAGACTGCAGTAAGAAGTATTATTAATAATTAACGGAAGACGTAACTTAATAATGAGAATAATCAACAGTATTAGCTCCAAAACGGGTGAAGTGTTGAAGTTTTTATAAGACTGCCTGCCATTCAACGTTTAAATCATTAACATGAACGCCAGTGTCTGCATGGTCAATGCACGTCAAGTAAAAAACGAAATAACTGTATAATTTTTTATCAGTTTGCCCGGTTTTATAACTTGACGCCATTCATTATCATCATCGTCGTCGTGAGGATTAACTTTTCACTCCATTTCCAAAGATTCAAGTGCGCTGTGCATTGAGGAAGATATAATTCATCAGCAAGTACCAGAGGCGCGGGGAGGCAGAGAGTCCAGCAGCAGTCGGTCCACACAGACAGATTTCGTAGATTGACCTTTCGATAAGTTTGGTAAGTAAAAGGGATCCTGAGTTCTAAAAAAAAATTTATTGCATAAATAATCTTCTGTCGTAAAAGCAAGCAAGCACAATCTTTTGTCCTCATCTGCTTCTGGCCGGAGCTATAAAACGATCAGGACAAGAAGGTGCACTTTCGTTTTCTAAGATTTCAGCATCGTCTTCAATGACTGTCATCTACTATCGATCCACTGGGGGAGACATAAAACATTCATCATGCTTAAAACGCGTAAAATTAAAAGTAAAATCCTTCAAAGAGAAGGACGATGCGTAAGGGATGGTGAATGCAATGTACTGTTACAGAGTGCAACCGTCTCCACCTGAGCAGCTGAGGTGAGGTGAAGTTTCTCGTGGATGGGGTCGGTGCCGTGCGCGCTACCCGGCGAGCCGGCTTGCTATGTCGACGGTGACGATGTCCACCATTACGACTGGAGTTTCCTGTTCGCTGTCATCTTCATACTAGCCGGTGGACTGGGCAACATCCTTGTTTGCATGGCCATAGCGTGGGAACGTCGACTTCAGAACGTGACGAATTATTTCCTACTGTCGTTAGCTGTAGCCGATTTGTTGGTCAGTCTATTCGTGATGCCCTTGGGGGCGATGCAAGGATTTTTGGGTGAGTTTCATCGAATGTTTTCAACTATTCTATTCACACAGTGCCACGGGGGCATTACACTACACTGACTTAACATTCTAGTATCAAGTATCCTTACAATTCATTTAGCCTGGCCGATAATAGAAATAAAACCGAAACGAAATAGTGAATTCTCAATGGAACGAATGTCTCGAGTGTGATTTCAAGTTAGAGACGAACTAAGATAGGATCCAAGTGGGATACACAGTCAACACATCTAATGTTGTCTTTAAATTAAAGATCATATTCATAATAAATACAGAGATGTTCTTGTGCAAGCAAGTAGTATTTAATATTAAATAAACAACGTTACACGGTGCTGTAGTCGTAAGGATGTACAGTGGATATGATATCTTATCTACATATCACTTTATGCATAATTCTGAACAAAATATTGTTACTTCTTTGAATTATATTTGTCGGTGATGGTCTGATTAAAATTAGTCAATAATTTCCTCTTTCAGTACTAACATTTACATGAAATCCGTTGGAAATCTTTGTACGTACGTAAAGGCATTCGGGGAAATCATTAGCCAAATTCTAAACCGGATATTTTATGCGATAAAGGCTATGATCTTGTTTGAAATGTACCACAGAGTACCGGAGACGATTTGTTGTTTTGTATATTATCGAACAGTGTTCGGGTATTGTAAACTAATAACGGAAATGAACGGCAGTACCAGTGGGAATTGTATCAGCGATGAAGACAAACAGTAAGATCCCGTGTGAATTAACTCTGTGGGGATATGTGCTGCTTAAATGTGTATTAAATACGGATGGATAACTTGAGGGATCTAACGGGAATTACTGTGTTCTATGCGGAAATGTGTCTAATGAAAGAGCTGAGATTGTATATAATTGGATCGTATCGTGATTAGTATTCCAAGACACTCGTGCAGTACTCAACTGGCTTGTACGTGACGGTGGTCATTTTCGATAGGTTATTGAATTTTATGATAACAGTCCATTCATTCTTAGTATATTTAAGTGTGTGACGGGTCTCCGCTGTGTGATGTGTGTGTGTGTACATAGTAGTTTTTGTGTTGTGTTGATATATGTCGATGGATGGGGTTGGTTGACGTGCAACCAGTGCTTGGCTGCCAATATGCTCTTCATGGCTGCTCGCTGAATCGAACAATAGCACTAGAGGTTAGAGGTTTTTCCGCCGTCAAGTGGATAGAATATCGATGATGCGTACATGGTTGGTTCAGGGTTTAGTAGTGTGTGTGTGTTTAGCGTGACAGGCTAAAGCAACACTGCAGCACAAGGGGGCAGAGGGCGCACGGGACATCTAATGTTACTGTCAGACGGACGAGTGATACGAGGAGACTCGCTGTATATATGTATGTATATGTTTGTTTGTTTGTATGGATGTGTGTGTTAGTGTAGAGGATGGGACGTAATCAGGCCGCGTAACGGAAAGATCTGGTGTTTCTCTACAACTCTACGCCGTCTCGGGAACGTTTTCAGTACGAACGGAGGCGCCCGTACGTCGATGTTGAAACAAAGAGAGCACACGGCCGGAATGAACGCATTCTCTACTGGGCTTTGTTCAGAGTTGACGGGCGGGCACACACACACACACACACATCACTACTATCCGTTCTGTTGTCTGTCAAATGCAGTAGACAAGCATGTGGACATGGTCTCCTGTATTATATAGAATTCCACACACACACACACACACACACACATTGCTCTTACAGTAGATATTATTATAAACCACATAGTATTTAAATTGGATGAATTCATTTGGTCACGTTGTATTCCTCGTGTGCTATTTACAGTTCTATTCTAAAGACAGAAGGGGAGAACTCGTATGGATGTTATTCTGAATATTATCGACAAATGTAATAATGGATTGTTATGCCAGATTGAGAACTAGTAATTTTGCGATAATACCCTACATGTGCACGTGTTAAGTTGATAAAATACCCGCACCAATGATATTAGACAGTGCATTCATCTACTGTGGTGTGCGGAGGCGGTAGCGAAATTATTAGATGCCTAACCACATCGACCAGCACAATTGATAGCACGATTCATTTTCGTTGGTAGCCACGGTGCCATAGCCTATATAGTTCTGTGCACATACAGTACCGAGGCAATATGCAATAATTCATCTCACGAGAGAGAGAGTGAGAGAGACAGCGAGAGAGAGATAGCCAAGTGTGAGTTGCTGCTAACATAAGTTCAGATTACCTCATAATAACTCTTACACCAAGAAAATCGAGCGAGGCAAGCATAGAGTGATACAAGCATACATACAACGAGTGAAACAGAGATGAATACCAATGAAGTAGACACAGTCAGACAGAGAGAGAGAGAGAGACAGAGTGGAACAATAAAGTGAGAAAAGTGAGATACAAGTGCTTAGTCTCTCACCGTGTTTCATTATTCTTTCATTTGTCGCCAGGCTCTCTGGATCAATCGACGAATTATCAATGTGCGAATTTCTCTACCGGCTGAGAAGAGTTTTAAACGGACGAACGAACGAACATTTTACCAAGTGCCTAGATATACTGGGTGACTGTACAATCACCGCATTCGTAATTGGAATAATTACAGTGTAGGCACACACACACCTCGGGCCCAGTCACATAGTTAAAAGTGTAAATGATATACAATATAGAACGAGGGCACACGGGGCAAGAGAATGGGGGGATGGTTTAAAATATTTATACAGTCTAATGATTTGTAAATAGCTGTAAGGTTTCACTAAATGAGACAATTAAAATGGTGTGATATTAGTGAAGTATCACATTATTGACATGTTCATTTACATTAAGAGAAACATGGACCAGAATTGCAAATGATACGTTGTGCATTTGTGTCTGTACAACACTACGGGCTTGTTGTCATTCGAAAACTTTTCCTTCAGATGGAACAGCTGAAAAGTTTGTCTTTTGCTGGCGATGATGGAATTAAAAAATTAAAATGTCCTAGAGTGTGGTGTGCTGTACTGAAAGGTCCTGGGTGTAACTGCGCTACGAACCACTCTCGACTAGTTAATGGTGCGGCGGCAAGCATTGCAAGGCATTCACGCGAGCCGCGTCGACACTGGTATGGATTGTTCGCAATCAGAGAATCCGACAGATATAGTTCCAACATTACAGTGACGGAGAATGAACATTTAGACATACAAACATACGAGCAATGAGCAAGAGAGAGAGATACATACATAGGGATTAAGGATAATGAGAGAGAGAGAGAGAGTGAATGTGTCTGACATTTATAGCAAACAGCCAGACAGAGAGAGAATGAGACGCTCCCTCTCTATATATTCTGGGTTGAAATTAAAAAATCCCACCATCAGCAGATGGACGCGGTCACCCGAAATGCATCACTGCACGCTGACAACCTCAGCACAGCGACTAAGCTGTTCGTTCGTATTCTCCACTTCACAAAATTGCTTCTTCTTCACTCGTTTCCCTTCTCTTCTTCTTTCCCTCGACTTTTTTTTACTTGATATTTCTATATATATATATTAAAGTACATAATGGAGCCAGAAGTAACCACATTCATACACTACAGCCATACAGAAATATCGATTTGTATTGAGAATAAAGTGATTGTAATACGTCGACGAAGTATTGGAGTCGATTAATATTATGTAGGGAAAAGAAGTAGACGTCTCTTTTTAAAAAATTGCTAGCATCGAGGCAGACGCGAATTGTACGAGAAAATGTGCAATTTAGCTATTGGGACATATATAATTGTAACTGGCACACTACATTTGCAATAAGTCATATTTCATTTTCAAGAATTGCTAGTTTAAATGCAAGTTTGAATAATTTCCGAAAAACTTTGGAAATTAATGGTGCTCCATGGAATACGACTAGGAAAAGAATTCCCTATTCTTTCTGGAACTAGTTTTTGGTTGTTAAAATATAAGTTGTAATTCTCGTGGAACGTGATGGATAATATGTCTGTTTGTGTGTGTGTGTTACAGGTCGATGGCCGTTGGGACTGGCGTGGTGTAATGTGTATGTTACATGCGATGTGTTGGCCTGTTCGTCTAGTATTATGCACATGTGTTTCATCAGTGTGGGCCGGTACCGGGGCATCCGTAATCCCCTGCGTACAAGAAGATCCGCTACTAAAAGAGCGGTATCAGTTCGTGTGGCATTGGTATGGCTTCTGGCCGCGCTGGTCTCCAGTCCCATCACTGTACTGGGACTCATGGACCCGGCTAATGTGATGCCAGCACCGGGCGAATGTGTCATCAACAATCGAGCGTTCTTCGTGTTTGGTTCACTGGTCGCTTTCTACATGCCCATGCTAGTGATGGTCGCCACATACTCGCTCACCGTGCATCTGTTACGAGTCAAGGCTCGGGCACATTCTGCTTCATTGGCCAGCACCGCGGACCGGGCCACACAGACACCGGACAACATTGCTTCCGAGGCAGCAGCCACGCGGGCCTGTCGCCTGCGGTCACTCCGGCTACAGTTGAACAGTGCTGCAGCCGCAGCCATTCCTCTCACCTCGGCGTTGGATCTGCGTTTTCTGCCGGGCAGAAGAGCCGATGGTGCGGTGGCCGCTGAACAGAAAGCCTCCAAGGTTCTGGGACTGGTGTTCTCGACATTTGTACTGTGCTGGACGCCGTTCTTTGTGTTGAATATTCTGTTCGCGGCGTGTCCGGAATGCACGGTGCCGGAACGTGTGGTGAATGTCTGTCTGTGGCTGGGCTATGCATCGTCAACGATAAATCCGATAATATACACGGTGTTCAACAGGCAATTCCGTGCCGCATTCGTTGCATTACTGGCATGCCGGCCAGCGTCGGGACGACGACGAGGCGCTTGCTGTGCACCGGCGTCGGTTAGTCTGCCATTGGTGTTGCATGACACGCCGTTGCTGACACCCGCGTCAGCGATAATGCAACCGGCACGCTCACCGTCTATCCGTTAAATAAATGGACATTCATTCTAATTACCATTAACAACTCTGACAAATTTATATATGATCAGCGGAAAATTGGAACTAGCAGTGATTTGCAGAACAGTGCAACTTTGTTAACCGCAAAAACTTTACCAGTTACCATAAATGAATAAAAATTCTCAATTCTTAATTGAACCACATGAGACATACAAAGTGAAATATATATATTCAGGACTCTCCCTGGAGGAAATGACATTTTTAAACAAAAGTTTACTCTGATAAAATTGTGTTGCTCAGTGACTTTGTGACTGTGACATTCTTGATTAAATGATAATAGTGCCGGGTTTAAGAACATTTCAATCTGCCGTGTATGAATACAAACATACCTGTAGTATCTTGTGTACAACGTATGTGCATTGAGATTTGTGTTGTGTATTGTTACCGCTCGAAGCTGTGACATGTAGTGACATGTTCGTGATACCAAAACAGTACGAGTAACAGTTCTTATCGTTATCGTTGTTACCATTATATCGTTGTTACTATTATTTGTTAAACAAGCCGTACGTGTGTTAATTTTGTGGTTGTTACTTAAAGTGCTGTTAGTGGCTGCGTAGATGTGTGTGTATCTGTACATATCAAAATGGAAAATTGATGCATTTACGTAAAGACTATACTGTTGATATGATGTATTTGAATTAGTGCTTAGAACTTACTCTAGTAATCACGTAATACCATAAGTATTATTCAATAATTCTTCAATGATCGATTCGTATTATTTACTGTAATTTATGAAATATTTTCAACTGTGTTACTAATGACATTTCAAGAGTCTAAATAATAAACATTATTCGTCAATCTGCTGCAGTTGATTGTATTTGAATGTGGTAATTAGTGATGAATTAAAATTAGATATTCGATATTGCTGCTAGAGTGTACATTCCATGGTCATTGGGCGATTACAAGACGAATTTTAATTTAACGAATGGTCACGAGTGTCAGCTGACGTTTACAAGTACAGTGGAGGAACGAGACGGGCGGGCGGGGTCGGCCAGAGAATACATAACATGGGGAAACAAATTTTCCGTGTTTTTAATGCGATTTTGCCACGAAGAGTTTTGTGTCAAACTTGTTTGGTCCCATCAATTAAAAATCGCTTTATTTATTTACATCCCAGAAACGAAACGCGAGGTACACGAGACTTTTAATTACCAACGCAGTTTACAAACATTGACATCAGCAGTAACGTAACGCAACGTAGCGTCGGTGACGACAACATACCAGCAGTGGGGTGGTGGCTGCAGGTCAACCACCAACCATTAACGTTAGGAGCACGGCGGTGGGAGGGGGGGGCCCTCAACTCAGAATGGGGGTAGCTGGAGCACCATTTACCCACCGTAATCTCGGGAGAAAATTTAAACACGGACAGAGTTTGGGGTACGGCTAGGTCGTAACCATCATCATCTATCTGAACGAGTTGCTGGGAGGGGAGGGGCAGGGACGGAGACGTAGGGGTACCAGCAGTTCGACGGGCTGTAAATGAATTAACTGTACCTACCGCTTACGCCACCGGATGTACGCAAACACAACTACACAGGTAACGGTAAAGCAGGGAGTTAAACGGAAATGTCATCCCTCACCTCAACCTCCTATCGCTAAACACACACACATACATATATACTTAAGTAGTCGATATATCAGCTACGCACACTGGACCTTGTGTACATCTCATGCTGTACAGTTCCCAGAAAGAAATTCATACACTGTTTTACCAATCAACCCATGAAATATTCTGGTAGGAGTGTATTCGTTAAATAATATTAAATATATAAACAAATTTCTTAATTATTTACAGAGTTACATGGCTACGCAAAGGTAAGTACGAGCGAGTGAGTGTATTTGTGTGATTTAGTACTAGTGGGATACGTGTGTGCGTACTGTTTGCGTGTGTAAATTAATGGTGTACTAACGTCATGGGTTCAGAAGGTCCCAGGATCAGAGAACCGGATCTTCTAGCAGGGCTGGGGTGTGTTAAGAAGTGAAATCGATGGTTCTGTAAGCAGTGCCGGTTGCTGGACAGGAAGTAGGAATTAAAACTTCCCTGGTGCGAAATCCTCGCGTCACCGTACCGTGTATACCGTTCCGGTACCGGACCGGAACGTTCGTATTCCAGCCCTACCGTACATGAGGGGCCGCGGAGGGAAGGTTAAGGCACTTGACCGGATTTTGAAATATTTTCTCCTCGAAAATCCGTAGATATTGCGAAAGTTTTTTCATTACAGTAGCGGTAAGACGATGTTTGCGCACGTTCGGACATGCGGCAAATGGTAATAATGTTTGTACACACATACATTCACATACGTACGTATATAAATACTGAGTATATATGTAGTAGGGGTGTGATATTTTATATATGAACGTTATAGAATTCAGTATAGAGTATATTCGCTCTGTATCTATTTGGGCGGGCGCAATGGGAATGAAACCACTTTTCGTTAATAATGCTGTTGACAGAGTACGCTTGAGTCAGCCACGGTGGTTCCGTTATGTTAACCGCGAGGTGCCGTGGGGTACGACGGGCAGTGGTGGGTTCTTAATGAAAGGTTAATGAGTAGGGTGTAAGTAGGAACAATGGAGAAATTGACGGGTGACATGCGAGATTTCAGTGAATCAATGCATTGACAGTAATGGAGCAGGCATAATGTATGCGAACAGCGCTGACGAGGAGTAGAAGAATTTTATAATAATAATTAAGGGTTGAAATACAGGGTCCATAAATAGCTTTATACCTACACCGATAAACTTAATGAGTATATAATTAAATTCACTGTTCATGTACAGGTATATACATAAATGTTATGGATGTAAGTATACGTATATGTATATGTTTTCTACAGTTTGAAATATATATATCTATCTGCCACTTGACAATTTATAAACGTCAAAACTTGAAACATAAAATATATGATGTATTTCTTTCTTCTGGGAAAATTTTTACTAACGCTTTTCTCCATAAGTAATGTTTACTATTGTACATTGTACTAGTATGTATGTATGTGTGTATATGGTTGGCGTGTATGTGTGTGTGTCTATAATGGATGTGTTTGAGTGGCTGGTTAGCAATATCTGGTTTGCTCGTTCGCAATGCATCCGATGGTAAAATATCATGTCGAGTCCATCCTCTATAGTTACGTTACTTTATGGCCAAAGTTGAAGAGTAATCATGTTAACGATCAGTGGTGTACGTGCCCCTAAAGGCAGGGGGCGGGCACACAGTGCCGCACCACCGGGGCTGTATTTTACCCTCTGCGTAGAGCGGTAGGATGGTGATATCGAATGCTATGCGGTTGAAGAAGAAGAGTAGCAGTTTTACGATGAATTAAATGAGTAGAAAAACTTACGGGACTATAAAAAGAAAACTAATTTGCGCGGTTCTTATTACGGCGACTATTGCGCGGTCGATTTAACCCCGAGTACGATCCTGCAATAGTTAGGGTTCTATTGATAAAAAAATTTACAAGTTCGAGGGCGCTTCGAAAGTAACATAGTATGTACAGCACAATGTATACTTTGTATTTTATAAGAGATGATACTGAATATAATAGGATTTAGGGCGTGAACACAAATGCAGATACAATGTGACAATGTATTTATATGGAAGCAGAGAAAGAGTTTATGATGAATACAATTTGTTATACGCATATTAAAAGCACAGTGAATAAACGCAAAACAGATATATGTATCCGCTTTCAACGGTGTGCGAACGTGTTCCAGTTGAATCTGTTTTCAGGACTTTCAGTGTAAGTTATGGTCAGGTCTTTCACTGAAAGACATCGATTTGTGTCTTAGGGAAAATGGTTGGTTTTCGTTTCTCTCTAATACGTTCGACGATGGATTTCGTCCACTAGAAACGACAAGATAAAAATCAGAAATTACTTTGAATTTTTTAACCCGGGTTTCTGTAAAACGCATGGTCTACATTTTACGTGATAAAGTTTCATTGTTTCTTCAGATATTCGGACGTTTCAACAACAGAAAAACAGAGACAAATATTGCGAAAAAAGTTTATATTTATTCCATCAGCATCATCATGAAATGTTATCAAGGAAATATATATCTAGCAATTTAATCCAACAAATAACTCGACATCGAAATAAAGTGACGAAAAAAATAAACTCCTGGCGGAAATGTTGACAGGGTGAGACGGGAGAGGGTGGTACAGGGTGGTTGTTTGCTAATTGTGTTACATTTACTACGGCGGGCGTGTTACTTTTTCCAACGTTGGCCTAACAAAATTCCCGCTCGCATCTTCAATTACCGGCGTGTGCACGGAGGGATGGATGATGAAGAGGAGCTGGCGACGGTGGTGTGAGGTCGATTGTCTGTGTGGGGTAGTAAGGTGCAATTTGGTTAGCGTCGCTCATTACCTGACGTGCACCACCGGCAGATAGAGAGATGTGCCCGTCATTATTATACCACGCTGATGATGATGTTCTGTCCAAATATACTAGTGCTTCGGATTCCAGGCACCCCAAAGTATATTCCGAGACTAGGGTTAAATCATCCATCATATTCTGTTGTTTCTTAGAATTCTAAAGCTACCAAGGAATTGGAAGATATTCTGTGGGGACCACGGGAGAATTCAAGTTACTGTTGATGAACTGTGATTCCACGAAAGGGTTTTCACATCGTACACGTATATACACAGTGGAATTTCGGCTTAGTGTGATACAAAGGTTCCTTGTGTTGATGACCGGCTACTCTAACCGGCGGCTAGATGTGTCCCCTTGATGATGGCGTTATGAATATTAAGAGGACCGTGTCCATGTGATGGTGTACGAGCGCATGCGCACTATTAACACGCGTGACGATGAATTAATGGCTCGACGAGGAGGAGAGAAGAGATGAGCGGTGTGTGTGTGTATGTGTGTGTGCGAGCTCTAATGACATGGACACTATCCTATCGTACACTGTACACCCGGGTGTTAGGCGAGGGTCGTCATGGCGGGAACAGTGCCAGCCGTCGCGACGATCGACTGCAAACTTTGTTAACTAAAATACCGGTGGATTTCATTAAAGCGACGAGCGGAAGGCACGCTATCAATTACTCATTACTAGTGATGCGGCAAAATTTCACTCGTGCGAATTTGTATGAATGCAATGTCACTCATTTCGTAGAACAATCTCCCCCAACGAATCGTACTCGTACACCACGTGTAACATCCTATTTGCGTCATTCATTTGCACCTCCGTCTCTCGCCAATTCTATCCTCGCACTGTATCTGTGGACCGATCTGCAGGTTTTTCCTTTTTCTTTTAACTTGACGATACACAGTTTGCATGTTCGAACAACAGTTGTATATATATCTGGTACAAGTTTCCCCGGGACGAGAATCTACTAGCATGTATAACGTGAATTTTAGCTCTAAGCGTAAAAAACTTCTTCCGCACACAACAGAACAAATGTGAAGTGAATGAATAACTAGATTGGATACAGACACCCGTGTAACATGCGCTAGGTGAGCTGAGATGAAACTAACATCTTCGTGTAGTATTATACAATTGAAATAAACATATTTAGAAGTTTTTTTTGGTCCAGTTCTATATATCATAAGTGTCAATAGGAAAAGTTTCTAAAGATATTGGGTACTTAGAAACTTTACAGATATTTCGATGATGAAAACAAACACGTTAGTTTGTAGTAGGTGTGACGGTAAGTTCCTGTGATATGTCACTGGCAAGGTTCGTGACGCACTTGAGTTAAAGGTAATCCCAACTGTCGTACGTAAGTATCTCAACATGTTACTTGTACAGGTATATCGGATAACTAAGCACTTGCTGTTGTTGTTTAACCTTTAAGCCTTTGTTGTTATTTCATCTTAACAACAAAACGCAACAGCCACGCACCAGGAGAATTATGATTTGCACAAGAAAGATTTCTCCAACAGTAACTTCTGAAAATCTAAGTAATTTTATTTCTTGGAAGATGGATACAACGTGGGATGATATTCCGTTGACGCTTTTTTTTAGAGACGGTAATCTTTTTTTCAAATATACATTGCTATGTACGTGTAAAATGAAACTCACAAGTATAAAGGACGAAGAAGAAGAAGTGTTTCTTTTACAAATTTCTAACCGCACTGAAGTACCTGGATGATGTTTTGACTACCTACGAACTAAACTCTTAACTTTTCTAAATTTACTGAGTGGAATAATGTGAAAGAAATAATTATTATGGGACGAGGTTCGGGAGTTAGTTATTTTTGTACGGTTTAACGGAAGTGAATACTGTGCTACAGAGGTAGGTTGTGAATTATTTTGTACAAGAAGTAGCCAAGCGAGTAACTGGAGTGGATATTATTATTTTGACAGTTCATAAATATGCAAAACACAAAACAAGGATAAATATGTATGATATGCATCGTCATACACATACAGTGTTGCCCTTGTCGTCTCCTCTTTGCAACATGTGTCGTTTAATTTTTCTTTTTAATTATAAATAATCCGGTCTGTAAGCTTCTTAGCCTTGTTGTTTTTAGAAAATTTCGTGTTTCCTCATGAATATCACGTCTACACGACAAACACACCACGGTATCGTGGTTCAGAAATTCACTGAGTTCACAACGTGAAATTATAATAGACACTAGTAGAGTAACGATATTACAACATTTTATATAACTACAGTATGTAGAATATTTTAGATGTCACTTCGTACACTGTTCAAATGTAACGTAATGAACACTTTTTTAAATGAAAATATATTAGAGAAGAAAAAATGATTGTACGTCATCAAAGTCTGTAGAGGGGTTCCTATTTTTAATTACAAAAGCACAAAGTATCCCTCTAATCAAAGGTTAAAACAGAGAGACACACACACACACACACACACACACACACACACACACATATATAACATATTTTACGTGAAAATTAAAATTAAGGGCCGATAGAATTTTCCATGTACAGCAGCCTATCTCGCTCTCTCTCTCTCGCGCACGTAACCAACTAGGTAATCGATACTGGTTAATTAAATTCCAAATTATCTATGAAATTAATATCATCAATCTAGCAGAAAATGAATGATCAGGATGAGCCTGCGGAAAAAATACATGTAAATGAATGATGTATTATTTACAAACGTGCACACAGTTAGCGTCGTGTTTCTTTCAATATATTCTCTGTTGTTTCGACCACTGATTCTGTCTATCTGACAAAGTCGCTTCTCACAGTTAACAACGTAGAAATTGTACTTTCTAAGAACTTGTGCAAACAAAGAAAAAACGGTAACATGCAGAGCCATAGTGTACGTTACGTAGCAAAAAAGAAACCTGTTTTTTTTGTTATTTTATTTGCTGTGAAAGATACAACATAGTGTTAAGGGTATGGAACAGCAAACAAAAAATTGAGATAATAGACTCGTTGAAACCAACAAATGGATATATACCGTCGTGTATGGATGGCAGATAGTTCCTTTACGATACATACCTATGTGAACTGAACCGGAACCGAATGGTACCGAACAGTGATGAGGGTGTGCAGGATAGTTAGGGTAGCAGCCGTGCTGTCAAGGTAACGAACGATATTGGTACATGTCGCGTGAAGATATATATGCCAAGTTAGTTTCTAGCAATATACATAGACAAATGGAGTTATTGCAAAGTTGCACTTGTAGCGGTGAAGATATATCATGTACCCGCCCCCCGCACCCGCACACAGTAACCACTTATTCCAAGCATCGGCTTGTAAACAAACAATAAAATACCCACTACCACCACCACCACTATACGTTTGTGTGTTGGCATATCTTGTCGGTTTGTAATTACAGGCATCGTTTGTGATTTCTGCTTCTATATAAATGGATATAAGCTCTGAGTGTACGTTGATATGCATGCAATCACATACACAAAGAGAACTGATATTGTCTCCTTCAATTCCGTGTCTTGACTTGTGGCTGAAGCGAAATTGCATCTTGAATCGCAAATGAATTTGTGTCTAGTGGTGCGACGCAATATTTCCAGTTATTGTTGTATATAAGATTTATAATTTATTTTTGTACCATTGTACATTTAATAAAATAATATACAAAAATGAATACATTTTTGTTTCTCCTTTTTATACTACTGTTAACATTTGTTTCGTCATAATTGCGTAAATTATTTCAATACACGTACAGAATTTATATTCTGAAAAAAAAATCTACGTTCCAATACTATTTTATCAAAAAAGCCTTCTACCGTACAGATTTCCTAATACAAAACAGAGTCCTGTATTTTGGAAAACAGGATTTACACAGATTCCTGTAAAGAAGCGTACAAATCAGTAGAGCACAGACATAAACCAAATTTAGTGCGGATACAAACCAACCCTAACATGGACACAAACCGAAATACGCCAGATTGCGGACACAAACCTTTGTGTCGGAGGGTAGAAATAGCGTCACGGCGCCTATAGGGGTAGAAACAACGCGCGTAAACTCACATACCGACTAGCAAGAAGTTCACATCGTCACCGCTGTGCGGCGCTGGATGTAAATTTCATCACATTCTAGTGTGGTGTTGAATATTTGTGAACAATTCTCTGGAGAAACAGAGACAGAGAGTGTAATATATATTTTTTTGTATTCCATGGAGCGTGTACAGCATATGTATATGTAAGAAAGAAACTGACACTTGCAAAGATTGTGTAATCATACGCATGTTTGCGCGTAACAAAGTTATATGTCTACGTTCATATATGTGTAGTGGGGACGTGTTTGGCACGCAGTATCAGCATGTTTTTTCTTCGCATATCTGTTTATTTACATGTTAAAGAAAACGGGTGTCTATTGCAGGAAGTCATTGTGTTGTAATACATGTGTGAATAATGGGAATTTCCCGTTAGTCTTTGACTCATACACCCACTGTGAGAAGTGGAAGGTGTAAGTAAATGAATTAAGTGTTGCTGGAGGGGTGGGGGCGTGTGCAGTAGGGTAGTGGTGTGGTGTTAGTAATTCGATCACTCGACTGGTAAACGCGGTATGCCACACTGGCTCGCTTCACTCGAACCTGATTTATTTCAGGGAAGCGAACGTGCTAGAAATTTAACAGCTAGCTAATACACACATACATACTTATATACAGCAATACATACTTATACAGACAGAATTTTGAACACATGAATAGCATGACACATTTTATGCTACGTAACGGGTAATTTCTAATTATTCATAAACACAATTACTGCGTTTAATATTATAGAAAAAATTATGTACAGAGTAAAATTAGTACATCACACTGTACATTATACATATACAGATATATAAATACATGATGTGGACAGAACA
>JAGJTL010000183.1:1824309-1847192 GCA_022063505.1 Calosoma granatense | reverse complement strand
TCATATGTATTTTGTGGAAGAAATATTTTGTGGAAGAAACTCAAGTTCTAATTTAAATAGATTATTCATTGCACAGCTAATTTTAGAACTAACATAAATAAAACATGCCCGAATTCATACATTCATTAAAGTAAATAATATTTTAAATACTGTCCGCGTTAAATTACTTTAAAATTACTTACAATATGAAATAGTACTTTAACTGTTGTAATTGATGAAAAAATGAGATTTATTATTTGGATAAAAAAGTTGTAAATGATTAGTTGTCAATACAATTTATTTGCATTACATTCAATATATCAATCATATGACATAACATTCTAATAAAAAGTACATTTCGCTTTTTTTGCGCACTGGAATAATGAATTATTGTCATGTTTTAACGTGTATAATTTATGTTGCAGTTTTTTTCAGACTGTGTGTGTGTCGGTTATGCAACCAGCATTGCATGTGTGTGTTGCAGATCGCGACATTCGCAAAGATGTTTAGCAATGTAAATATGTCGTATATAGGTAACGTTGTGATAATGGATAATTTGAAACCATAATGTGAGTACATACAAAATTTATACATTTCACAATGCGGGAATGAATTGCGACGATAAAATATAATCGATACGTTTTAAATAATGGCCTTCTCAACAGACGATAGATGACTGTGTCAACTTCGTATAAGAAAGCTTGTTTTCAGTGCGGATGAAAAATTACGAGAATATCAATTTTCTCCTATAATTTCATAGAATTCAATTTACACCAAAGGAATGCATGTATGACTTAAGGGTAAATTTGAAGAAAAATTACAGCAATTTATGTTTTGGGGCGTAGGAATTTAAACTTTTCGTGAATTCTAGAATTATTAGTTTTGATTAATGTATACGGTATGTTAGGTAACGTAACGTCACCTTAGCGTACGTACGACTGTGTTCTAAATATTTATCCGTCGTATTTTGGGAGGTGAAAAGGTCACTGGTTGCTATTTTTAGAGACGCGGAAATGAATTTGTTTCGATGAAGAATACGACAGGGATATTTTTGACTTGTCTGTGCAAAGGTCAATGTAATAGAATGTCGAATAGAAGGAAGAAAATTCATATCAACTACGCCACTGTGTGGGCAAGTAATCTTACTGTTGTTTTATATTGTCACATGTATATCCAAAGCAAATTTTCCAAGTACATGTTATTTTTAGCTATAATATATTGTATAAGTAATAATGATCAATACGATCATTATTGTTTGACGTAAATAAGCTATACATACTACAAGTACATATATACATATATACATCGTACATATGCATGTATGTATGATGTATATGGGAGCCGAACCAATCCATGATGTCGTGCGTGCATTAAAATGGTGCATATATAATGTGTTTTTGATTAACATTTATTTACAGTAAATGATAAAATCAAAAATTTGATTAGAACCATTGGCGGCTGTAGTGATTTGACGTGTGAACTATATTACATTATGTAAAAATAGTTACATACATACATACATGTTGGTTAGCTGATTTACATAGTAACTCTCTCTCTCTCTCTCTCTCGGTGTGTAACGTTATCAAATAACAATGTATGTATGCATGCATGTATTGGTACGAACAACGTTCATTCAACATGTTATTTAGCCTAGCAGTGCAAAGGTCAAATAGATACATTTTTAATACTGTTTGTTTCAGACAGTCAGGCGACTGAATTCGATTGTACGTTAAGTAGATGATTCTGTGCATGTTTAACTGTGAACACAAGCAGTAATAATTGTTGTAAGACTTGCTGCTAGACTAAAACTGTTCGCCACAGGTAGTCATTACTGTGGTAATTAATTAAATTGTGATGAAATTCGGTTATTTAGTAAGTTGCCAACGCACATAACTGAAACAGTCTACTAACTGTTTGCTGGCGTTGGTAGGGGAAGGTGGTTTCTAAATTCAACCAGTATGTAGATGTATTACATCTTTATTCTGCATATAATTACAAGAGCTGTCCTTTTCAGTAAAACCCACTTAGCATCTCATAAATGCGAAGTCAAAGAACGTATCAAGAATTGACTTGTAGGCGAGAGAAACTGTATTAGCAGAATATCTTGTACTACTCTGTCAAACACTCCTTTAGATGTAGCTGGTGTAACTAAATTGAGGTTGATCAAATTTGTGTATTTTTCTGCTGTGTGTGCGCTGTCTTATTTATGCGGAACTAAGAATATCCATTCAAGACACCGTGGTCTTAGAATGAGAGATAGATGACAAGAATGATGCGGGATGTGAAAACGTTGGTAGCCGAAACAGCAGCAGCCGTGACAGTGAAGTGTCGTCCGCTCTAGGGTCATATGGACGTGGTCAGCGACAGATATCTTTTGATCTAGGGACGAAAGATCAAAACTCGGGATTTCATCCGATGTCCGATGCTGTTCCTGTTCGTGGCATCTGTGTATCGGAAGAATGAAACCACGTTGTACGGCGTACGACGGACAGTCAAGTAGAAGTCAAAGGTTATTGGAAACTGTCGATGCGTGAATAACTCTTGAACAAACAACAACTACACAGCCGTAACATCGAGTTCCAATAAACACTTTTACTCTAATTGGTTATTATTCAAATTAGATCTTAAACTGTTTATGGTTAAACAAAGATCTTGAGACATTGTAGGTAGTATAATTAATATGTATTAGTTGATGTTATCTTTAAACTGATTATTACTAAAATATTTACATATATACGAAATCGCCCACAGAGGATTTGCTGGATAAGTCTCTAAAATCCAGGAATATATATATGGATGTGTGCGAGTATTGTAGCGTTGTTGTTAATACTGATACACAAGTACTGACACGTACACGACATTTCGCTACCGTGTATTTTCTCTTCTGTACAGGAAACAAAGGAAATAAAACGCTATCCATCCAGTAACCCAAGTAGTGACCAGGTTTTTGCTTACACACTGCTACAGTTTCGGGCAAAAAAACTGAAAATGTACCACTGACGCGGCGGAGTAATTCATTACAGGAGGCTTTTTTGTACGCGGACGAAATGAAACGAAGGAAGAGTTTAAAGTTTATTTTCATTAGTGAAAATAAGTTGTAAAGTTAGGTGGTATATTCTTCAAATGTTACATGTACAGAACGTATCTATTTATATATCAGTTATTATATAAAAGCGTTATTACGTTATTACAGATGTATAGGAGAGTATGTACGTCATGAGACATTATAATTTACATCATTGCACAGAAACTTATTTTTCTCCAACTGTTACGTCGTTTTAAACGTCACCATTGTGTATGCCTGCACTCGATTCAATAGCAATTACGCAAGCCCATCACATATCTTTTTGTCACCGGTTTAAGCTCTCGTGCGTCAATTCCAATTCTGTGCTACGTGCTTGAAAGAAAATAAAAATATTCTCTCTTTCCATTCAGACATGGAAACAGCTTCATAGACAGACAGAGATGCTACAATGAGAATTGGCCTATGCCAGAAAGAGTGAAATGAAATAAAATAACAGCAAAAGCAAATCAGTAGAGTAATAGTAGGTGTTGCTTGAAGTACAAAGAGCCATGTGAATAGAACAAATATTCCTTGTGGACCAGTGGAATATTGTACACGTGTCCACTGACTCTTGGACTGAATGTTCTTTTGACAATGATGTGGCCGAAAGGCAACTCTTGTGTGCCTGGTACTTGAATTATGGGGTGTCGTCTTTAATTCACTGCCAACCACTCGGCACGTTCGCTTGTGCCTGGTCGACAGGCTAGAGAGGCTCGTCAGCAAAATTCTCTTCGCCTCATTTGTATTTCCCAATCTGGCGTAATTAACAAAACGTTGTTACAGTAACAGTAGTAGCAGCAGCGCTAGGCATCGTTGTGTCGTTCGTTAAATTCATTACCACCGATTTTAATCACTGCAAACTTCTACATCCTCCTAATTCCTCTGTACATTCCATATCTGTCCTGCTTCATTCCATACTTTTCCCTTTCTACACCGAAATGTACATACATTTTGCACAAACTTAGCAACAGTTGCATGATACATTTTTAAACAATACTTGATTATATTTGACATAAAATCTCAAGACAGTACAACTCGGGATTTTCAGCTCAGCGCGCTAGAGTTAAAAATTTATTACATCTGGTCTAGTGTTCATCTTAATTAGAAATTATTAAGTGTAGTGTAGATTGTAAAAATTAAACAAAAAGGAATTGTAATGGAATTGCCCGTGGAATAGAAGAGTACAACGCAGTAAGGGAAGATAAGATGATTAACAGTGTACAGATAAGAACAGGTTTTAATTATTAGGGATATTATGGTGGGTGTCTGGTAAGCAGAAAGTTGTGTAATTAGTACTGTAATTTAAGAACCAACATACCAACCATAAAAGGAACGGAAGAAAAAGAGAGAAATATTTGGTTTGACGTTACTGCAATATTTTCTAACTTTTCCAGCCAGTATTAATACATACATAATTTCAGTTTCAGCTGAACTAATGAACTAAATTGGAAGACTAATAAAATTGTAAATTTCATTTTAACTTGCAATCGAAAATTCTTTTATCCCGGCATTTTGTGTGTCGAATATAAAAGAGTGTTTAACCGGAAAAGATTTTAATTACTACTTGATTAATGAAGAGAAAATTGAGCTGTAATTGAAATTGAGTTAATCAAAACGGAATATTAAAATGGTCGCTAGTGGCGGTGTATTTACTCAGTGTTCTGTAAATTTGTGCACTAGTTTTTTTGTTTCTGGTAGGGCCCCGCTGATTAAGTACTTTCCAACATAATAACGTCGAAATATAAATTAAACATTGACTTGTAAATCTTGACAACGGTCGTTCATAATGATGAAAACTGTTTTATTAGCCATAATATTATTTCCAGGGCATGATTAATTACTTTGTAATTAATTGTAAATAAAGAACTTTCACTGGGCCTTTCCGCTGTGTGTGTGTGTGCGGTGTTTAACGGTGTGGACAGAGTCCTTTAATTACAATTATTAAGTTCAACACGGAATAGGAAAATGTGATTTGTCCGAATCCGTGAATGGAAACTAATAAAAAAAAACCGTTTTTATAAACGTTAAAGAACGGGGTAGGCCATTAACGGTATTTGTACTCGTGGAATTCGAAATGTGTGCTAAAGCGTAGAGGAAAAAATTCGGTAAATAGTCTTTAATTTGTACACAGAGGGGGAGAGCGTGAAAGAGAAACGTATAATTAAATCATTATAAATCAGCTTTGAACTTGTACATGCATATATGTACAGAGTGATATATAACAGATAAACATATATACAGAGAGAGATACAGAGAGTGAGAGAGAGATGTAAGAGATATTGTTACACACATACATATATACAATGCAGGCAAATACACATATATACAACCACCTGGATAGAACAATGAAGCTAATATCAGAACTGCCGATGCGTATAGTATCGCGTTGTATTGACGCACGCGCAATCGGTACCACCCGTCCGTGCTATCACGGACCGAGCGTCGCGGCGCTCCAGTGACACACTAGCGGCCGTCGGGACGCGTACATGCTGGTCGTAACGACGAACAACACGACGAGAACGACGACGACGTTACACGTTCGTCCACATATAGACGAGAGATACGTAATATACAAGTAGAGAAAAGTTTTTCCACCACGTGTTATATGTATGTATGCATGCGTCTAAGCAACATGGGTTGACAAGTTTAAACCTGTATATTATATATACACACTCACACATATATACTCACACACAGACACACACGCACACACATATATGAGAAATTATTAAATAGTGCCAGTCTAGTTATGAATGTAAATTGCTTTTAAATTTCAAACAAACTATGACATATTTTGTTACTTTGTTGTTATAGTGAAAATTGTTAAGGTTGTTCAAATGAGAAATAATTAGTTTATTAGTGAAGATTAGCAAATTATTTTGTGCGAGCAATGCAAACTATAATTAATACAAGTGCAATGATAAATATCTAACACATATTATAGAAATAGTTGTATAAAGATATGAATGATAAAAACAATACATTATTAAAACAGTGTGATAATTATGTTAATTGTGATAAAATACCAAACTACTGATAAAGAAATTTCAAGTGTAAACACTAGTTTATATAAATATTGAGAAAAACATCTAATATTAGCTTTGGCAGTCAATATGCGGAAGTTTTCTTTGGAAAACCGTGTGTGGATACAGTTTAAAGAACTGTCATGGAAAATGCTGAACCCGAGATGCAATAATTATTATTGACAAATACAGCAGATCATTGTGTGACAATTCCTATACGTCCGTCTGAATCTTTTGTGTTAATCTCATAGTGAGCAGAGCTTGGGAGAATTTAAAATATAAACTTCATTGTTCATCAACATATTGTATAATTACATGAGTGCGTGTTGTTGGGAGTGTTTAACAGTGTATAAAGTGCGTGTGGTGTGATTGTTGATGTAACAGTGTACATATTACAATAGGATGGGTACCACGTAGCCAAGCCTTGTAGCAATGGAGGTTGAAGTGAGTACGACAAGCGTTACCATAGGTGGAAACCACTTGAACAACTGGTGGGCCTTGTTGGCACTTGCACTGGTCGTCGCCACCGCTGGCGGTAATATCCTGGTGTGTTTGGCCATCACGTGGGAACGTAGATTACAGAATGTGACGAATTATTTCTTGATGTCACTGGCTATTACCGATTTGATGGTGGCTGTACTTGTAATGCCACTGGGAATATTAACACTAGTGCGAGGTAAGTGTAAACTACGTACGTTTTACAGGTCACAACACGTCCATTCAATTCATTCATTCACGGATTACACTAATCTACAATAGATAATAATCTATAACATATCAACGATAATGAATAACAAGAAATAATAATAAAAAATCGACTGATACTGTCTTTGTTTATGTGCGTATGTGTGTGTATGCGTGTGAATACATAAACCATGTTTATAAAATACAATCGTACTAGTTTAACGATGAAATGTTTCATTGGAAAAATCATTAAATAAAAGAACCATTACATATTCATATTCATACCCGGTATTTTTTTTCCATTAACAATAAATTAACAATATCTCCAATAAATGTCCATAACACACCGTATGCCTGGTTTTTTATGTATGTTTTCATTTGTAGTCAGCGAAATGTGAATAATTTTTATTACAGTCGATACAGTGATTTGTTTATAACACGTTATAATGTATATACACGTACGTACTTATGTATATGTATGTTTAATCATACATCAAATAGATAAATGTAAAGATGTTTCCTTGCAATTACACTGAACATTTTCAAACAGATTAACTCTGTATGTACGTAAGAGAAAAAAACATACAAATTTCCTGGAATAAGTAGAAATAATCGAAGTATATTTCTATCCGTATAATCGCCTTAATGAACAAACAAATACGCTTACTAAAATATACACATATAGTAGGCGGTTGAATATTAATAAAACATACAGACAAAAGAGTACATATGAAAGGTAACATTTCGTATCAAACTGTAATTAATTGATTTTTTAATTGTACTACATTATTGTTTGCGTATATTTATTTAGACCACAATTTAAATTATTTATTTCTGTCAGTGTAATATTCGCGTGGAATCCGGTATTCGGTTAAGTTCTACTCGTAGTAGTACCGGTACTACACTTATATATTACATAGGTGTAGTACCACCACAGCACATATTTAACATACCTTTGTGCACTACGTATATTATTACATTTATACATACACGTACAGCGTATACTATATTACAAAACGTATTATGGCCACGCACAAATAGCCATATTTACATATATACTAGTGTATACCTTGATCTTGTTACCAAAGTTTATCTCTTGTACTTAAAACACACGCTAACGTATAATGTAAATATGTATATACGTACTATACATATTACAGAGATATGAAGCCCCCTGGCCGCAATGCGTACTAAAACGTCGTATTTCACGGGGAATTACGGACCATTATGTTGGTAACTCGGTACAATGACGTTTACCCTATTACAGGGAAATTACGAACTCAATGGTTGGCGAGAGACAGAGAGAGATACGTTTAAAAATGATGATGATGATAACAACATAGTACATGAATCGTTTATACAATTAACAACTTTTATTTATAATAAATCGTAGGAAATTTAGGTGGGAAATGTCAATACATGTTGGTAACAGTGCGCGCGACCTTGAACATGATTTAAAATGGCCCCGGCAAATCAAGCTGTCAACATGTGTTATGTGAAGGGGCCCAGTGTGTTCTGGTCAATGTTATATATACATTTCTCTTGGCCAGACAAGTAGCCACACGTAGAAAATTTATGATCAACCGTCAGTAGATTTATTAGCATAAACAAGCGTTCACCTGCATCCTAAGTGAAGTGTAGCAAGTTTATTTGAGAAATATTTTGACCGCACTTGATGAAGAACAAGTCAAAATATTCCATACCACATCACTATCTCTCTCTCTCGCTCTCTCTCTCTTGGGATATATGCAACTGACAGATTGAGCTGTGTCAAGGAATTTCAACTCGAAAATTACTTCAGAAGAAATGTTTAATTACTTTATTAACTTGAAATAATTAATGGTGCGGTCAAAAGAATTTCTGTAACTTTCCCTTCGGAGGGTTAAGTAGAATTTTTGGATAAAAAATGCATGTTTCGCCCAACTGTGGCGTGGTGCTTTATAATGTTGTTAGGTAAAGTTAAAGGCATGTATACACTGGATCAAGTATGATACATTGTTCATGCGATAGCAGCTTGCCAGCAACGATTTTTGTGGGAATAACTCAAAATTTATGAGGCACGAATTGCAAAACAGAATCGCTACATAAATTTACATCAGACACAGGCGTGACTGTGTTTCAATTTACTTTATGTACATCGGAATATATGACAAACTAATTCAATGGACATACTAGCAAGTTGATATTTGGATAAATGTCAAAATGTAGTTACATTTACGTTATATCCAATAAGACACACACACATACACACAGTGAGCTGTATATTCAAAGTAGAGCTAGTTTTCAATCATCATAAAAGTGCTCGGCGAGTTTATAACGTAAATCTCCTTATACCCATGTTGCCGCTAGACCTTAGCTGCCATCGTATGGCCAGAGATACATCTTCATATTTTACTACGAAACTTTCAAGGGATATTCTATGCATTGTAGAATGGTAAATAATCGTATAACTATACACAGACTACAATCTACACACAGTTTATGCCCGGAACATAATCTAAAAAGCTTGCACTGATATTTACTTGCAACATTCGATGATCCACGGACCATCATCATCTAATTGCTCATTTAGATGAGCACACATAGTATTAAGAAATATGTAACATACATTTTCACAGTCACTTTTTCAATTGGCACATAAGAAGTTTTTCCACAACGCCCCTCCCCCATAGGTTTAAGGTGACATTTCAAAAATGTAGTCTATATTTAATATCACGGTTAGTTCAATATAGAATTTATTTCGAACGGAATATTGTTGTTCAAACGCATTCAGACGTTGAAATCGACCAGTATTATAAAATATTTACATTACATTAGGCAGTGTACGTACAGAAAGAAATTACCGAATCATGGATCACTTAGCACTAATAGTTTGTTGGCTAAATTTAACTATCGGCTGATCCTGACTTTGTGCTATATGCTATATTTAAAGAAAGATTATTCTTAACTTGACAAATATTGTGCGTCAATACCGCTGGTACAATGAACTGATCGGAAATTAAAGTGAACTAAAATGACCTGAACAAATGCTACTCTAATGATGACAATACTTCATTAGATTATTAAAAAAAAGATAAATTAATCTGCCCAAATATGTCAAGTGGATTACGTAGTACAGCACTGCTCATTAGATAAATGATTATATTTACATATATGATTACCGTAATTCCCACTTCATGTAATTGGGCTGCTATTGAAATATATAACAATGTTCTTCTAATGTTGATTACATCGGAAATTTAAGACTAACTTCGTTTTACCTAAATTTAATATGTCATATATTACTTAAGAGACTTTCTTTCAAGATCAATATCGGTATTTATAGACATCGATTAGCTATATAAGCGTAACATAACGAGAGTATGACACAGGAGTTGTTCTTTACGATGATCGTCCCCTGGTAGTATTTCACCAGGTTTATACACGTTTCCTTTAGTACGTCGATATTCGTGTAAGTCTTATAATAAGATAAAATGAAAATACTCATTACCATAGCATAATATGGAAATTAAATCCGATCCAGAACCGATGGCATTTACGGTACAATAAAGAAGCTGTTTTAAACGCACATGAAATGGAATGGATGGGCCGACGGGGAGGAGGGAGATCAATACTACGTGTCGACTCCCACGGGTACCTACTTGTGGCTATACAAAAATTGTACAACCAGCCAAAAAGCCAAAGAATTTTTCATTAAAACTGTATTACTAAAATGTTTTCTTTGTACTTAACTAAGATGAGTATTTGAGGAATGTTATATTATTTTGGGAGCTGATATTTTTACTTTAATGAAACTATTCGTTTATAGTAGATTAATTGAACAATTAAATAATAAAATATTGTAATAAAAATAAGCGATCTTTTTTGGTAATGAACTTTGTGTAATGTTGTACAGAGAAGTGTGCTATATTTCCTAGTAATACGATTCATTCCTCTCGACACGAGAGTGCAGAGATTCAAATGACAAGTTGTGGTGTGCATGGGACACTCTGCGGGCCCTGGCGAGCATCAATCTGTTATAATGATCAATTAACTGTGCCGGCCTATAGTTCCGAATCGATTCACAACCGATTTATCGTGATAATTCGTGTCTTTGTACGAGCAGTTTGAAAGATAGCACCCTGTCAGATTCATGGACGCAATGGTCAACTGCCCGGAAAAACGACGAAATTCTTCTCTGGAGCGGTGAAAGGGTGTGAAGGGAGTCAAGGTAATGGAGGTAATTTCGGGTACAGCAGCAAAGGGTAATGGCGTGTCTTTCGGACACATTAACCTCTTCATTGGCGGTGATTTACTCGGCGGTGAAGTGATTTTTTCTAAATTACTGTCCGCACAATGAAAGAGGTGAGTGCGCGATGCTTGCTAAACCGCACTAGTGATATATGGTATAGTGAAATTAAGTTATTCCAGGGGGAGCGAGAGATACTGTTAATTACACATGGATTTAAAGGTATTTGCTTTGTTTTGATAACAATCAAATAGTCCGGTACAGATTGGAAGATTTCAGGTTTAACCAAAAGTATTGCAGTAACAACTAAATAACATTGCAGAGAATAGTATATGATATAGAACAGTAATAAATTTAACAATATACAGATACAGTATCGCATGTGTATATATACACATAACAATTACGTTAATATTTATTCAAATTACACTCTATTCACACCGTCTGTATAATACACTGTATACAGATTCGTGTACATTCTCATTTGGCCCATTAAAACCATTAAACTGTCACAATTGCTGCTGCTGGTGTTGCTGTTGTTGCAAAGTTAAACTGTTAATTTTCCCATCATCATTGTCACTGTTGATCGTGGTAGTTTTGAACGCAATGAAGTGTTATATACGTACATTGGATGTATAGTAAGCCAATTTCTTAACGTATCGTGACACATACATACATTGAATTAGAGATATACGGTAGAACGTAATATTAACGTACACAAACACACATACGGGTATATACATGAATGTACACGTTCACAATTCATTCAACAATGTGCACTGGTTCATATTGTGTGCAAGCGAGTATACATCCCGCATGCGTCAGGGCGGGAGAGGGTGAATGATCTATGTATGTATATGCCGGTGTTCAAGTTTCGCCCGCAAGGCTTTACAATGTGTGCCGTGTGTCTTGTCTTCTGATTTTCCTTCCTATTCTGCTGTTGCTCGTGTACGACCTTCTGGATCCATTAACACAGTCCAACAGTGTAAATAAACGTTGAGCTTCAGACGTAAATCATCTGTTGTTTCGCACATATACACGGCCAAATACTTGCGACTATCCATGGTATGTGTGTATAGTAAGTTGTTACAGTCAAGATTGAACCTGTATATATATGTACAGTACAGCTCCCTGTATCAGGACAATGCGCATTGTGTGTGTGTATGAATGTTGTACAATATACGCACTACAGTATTAGGTTTAGTATCAGGTGTATGTGTTGTAACCCTCTAGTCATTTTGACACACGTCTGATTAAACATCAGTTTGTAACCTAAACAAACAACCCCGATACTATATATAGTATCTTATTCACTCTTCATACAATCTCATATGTAACACATACAAGCAATGCTAAATTTAGACACTTGACACACGCCCGTACGAAACTGAAAATGACAAATGAATGTTACATATTACGAGATGAACATTTAAAGGAGAAAAACAAAGAAGTACATGATCTAGTTAAGATGTAGCTACAAGTGAAATACATCTTGGCAAGTTACACAATATGTGTATGTGTGTGTCGCATAGTGATATTGGTTGCTAATTTAAAATAACATCCGACAAGTAACGAAGCAACACGTCTAAGTTTATCCTCGGAATGAATTAGTCGAGAGTGAAATGGTCAACTTCATTTCGTTACGAGTGAGTGTGTCTGTTCATTCAGTTGTTCAGGCCTGTACAGGTGTGACAGGTATTTTTAGCGCGTCTGTATTTTTAACTAGCGTTGCGATAACAAATCATCTGTCCGTTTCAGTAGCTGGCATAGTGCTGGGGGTGGTGTGGGCTCGTTATCGAACCGGTATCATGCTGTGCGGGTAAGCGGTGTGCGTGACGGCAAATGTAACACTGTAGCGAACGTGAATTAACAGATTCAGACCGCTGCCACTGTCCTCAAGTTGCTGTTTTATCGTGACGTTGTTAAATTGTATAACAAGATACTGTTAAATAATCAACTCGCCATACTGTAGTGCAACGTTTCCCCATAGATGTTAAAGTAATATAGATGATGCAACTATTACAACATATGTTTGCATACTGGCAAGAAAAATCTTGCTGACAACATGGACCGCTGGGAGAACAAAACATCTATCTTCCAGATGTCACTGTTACCGCTGAAAGATGTGATACTCGTCGGGTGGATGATGCTACCGCTGCAGAATGGCTCACCGTAACCATTATCTTTTTCTGGAGGCTGAGCTCATGTTCATCTATCTTAATTTAACGTTAATTCCTATGCACTCTTACAGTCAGCCAGCTAGCATTTCACCAGAGTACAATGTTGGACCCGGTAATGTGATGATGTACAGATAAAATTAAATTACACCCTTGCGGAGCCTATTTCTCTGTGATTTATTTTATTTTACGACTTGTGAAACTGTGAAAAGCCTGTGGCCTTTCAATTTAAACCTCCTAAAAAATGCCGGATACTCGGTGGTCGCGCCAGATAGCATTTCTTTCCAAGCGGTTTTTATTTTATAACAACAGTAAATATTCAGTTTATTGTATACTTAAATACATTGTATACAGTATTTTTATATTTACTATAGGAGCGCAGAAATTATGCGATCTTGCACGTTGAAATTGCTACGTTATTTCTAGAACATGGCAAGCTTTATTACTGTAGATAAAAGTAATTAACATCTGAGATACGTCCGTTTTACTCAGGTAAATAGTTGTGTTGAATATTCATGAGCTGTTTCATTCAGAACATCATTGTACTTCCAGATTATTATAACTATGACAAGTGAAAATAATTGCTCTCTCCCCGGTCTGTCCTGCTGAAATTTTCAAGTAGTTCCAGGTGTCTATAATTAATTTCCCGCCTTGATCTCGACAAGTAGATGAATAGTATCAGAAGCAGACAGGACCGTTTAACTGCCGGTTCTCGTGATGGAACAAATTGTTCGTAGCTTAGAGATCATTGCTTTGGGCCGTCCGTCTGTCCGTCGTCCGGATGACAGATGATCTGAACGGTTCGTACTGTGTAGTCGACTTGTAAGGTATCCCACGCGCGTACATCAGGCGAATCCAATCGTGCCGGTGTTGAAAAGCTTTAGAATTCTTTAGATCAAATGGAAATCCAGGCTGGAGCCGGAGTTCCAGATCCGTTCTGTGCTCCGATCGAGACACACACAGAGGGAGTGAGAGAGAAGAGACTTGTAACTTCACACTCGAATGCGAATTGCGCATTTCCGACGTCGGTGAAATATTAGTTACTACTTCCACTGGTAGCACGGTGTGTACCAGTTGCCAAAACTTTGTTCAACAAATATCCCCAATTATGGCTGCACATGCATATCGACATAAAGTTCTCTTATTCACTATCGATTAGTATTGAACTTGTGGCGACGCAAGCCACATATTTCTTCCAACAACTAACAACTTTCTACATCTTGGTGGTAGATGTTTCTCTCTGGCAATTCTATTGTGATCTAGTAAGTCCATATTGTCAAAGTTTCAAACTTTGTTTTTGTCCACAGACTCGTTCGATTTTGTCAAGTACATTTTACACGTTGAACGATAGTTTTCCCGTAGTTTCGTAATGAAATTGAGGAATCGAGGTGCGAATTGGTACGACGAGCCAAGCCTGTACCGATTCAAGCACGAAAAAGTTCATTTCACCAAATTGAGATACAGTGAAAGTCACTTCACAATGGCGTACAATAAATATTGACATAGCCGGCCAATATCGGGTGCCGGTTAGCTAAAATAGATATATACGTACACTGACCGTCCCCACACACACACACACATACATACATAAGTACAAGAGGGTCAAGGTAAGCCTTCCGAACGTGTACAATTACGCGGAGTGTCATCAAATAATCACAAAAGCACAATTCAAATAGCCAGTACGACAGTCAGACGAAGAGTAAGGTGGTGGTGGTGGTGGTGGGGTGCAAGTCGATACTACATAAGGAAGGAGGGGGAGTGGGTTGATATGCAAATATTGAACAAACTATTAAATGTCACGTTTGAATGTTTGGACAGGTTACGACAGACCTGATTCCTATGAACCAAATGTTTCTTGTACTATAGTGGGGAAATATATTTCATCTAACTCTTAATTCAAATACTCAATGAGAGGAGAACAAATAAATCTCTTTAACGAAACATTTCAATAAATGCGAAATAATAAGCTCGTGTATGAATTAAAATACAATGAGGAAAGTTTGCGAAGAACAAAAAGGAAGTCGTGAAGTGAAATAAAGGTTTATGTTGGCACGTTTACGTGATCTTGTGCTATGACGAAAAGTATGCGAATTTTTCATGAAATATGAGCGTATAAAGTTTGCATGTCAGGTATGATAAAAAGATACGAAGTTCGTGCAAAATTCCTATGAACAATACACACATACACTGACATACACATATTCAGTAGAGGAGATGTAAGAATATTCAGTACACATATACACACATATCAATGATGAAATAAAGATTTGTATAAATGTGTGCTGCTATTCTGTTTTGTACTCGCGTGCAAGCATGTTTGTAAATTGTGCACGGGTGTTGATTGTTACGATGTAAATCGATTCTAATAACATTATAAATAAAACGTCAACTTAAAAGCCAGAGAAGTGTGTTCACTTATAAACAAAATAAAACTTTTAACTGAAAAACTTTCAAGCCACGACTTGGAGGTGGTTAGACGTGTGTGTGTGTGTGTGCAACGTGCTATGACGCTACATAGCGCTACGAATTTCTACCAACATTTACCATCCGGCCGTGCGTTTATTAACAAACTTGCAACGTCCGCACGCCCTGTGTGTGTCTGCGTAGATTATCGAGTACAGTATAATGAAGATGTCAAAATTGAGTTAAAGTATACGTGTGTGCGCGTGTGTGTGTGTGTTAGAGAAAGGAAGAGAACAGAGCTAATTGCTAAGGAAACTAACTATAGTCACTCCGACATGTCATTAATTATTTTGATCACTTTATAACCTTCCATTCTCAGCCATTGTCAGAGGAAAGTTTGACTAGAAATTGACCCATTACCAACACTTTCAATGATGTTTTCCACATCTTGACTCTTACTGTACAATATCAATTAGCTGATGATTAATTTCAACCCTTGAATTATTCTGTTCCGCACGGTGTATTAATGATCCAGAACTTTGGATGTTAATGATCCGTTGACAATTTCCAAATGGAATTGGTAATTTTGTTATTATAGCCGGGGATCTGAATGACGAGACGACTGAAAGCGGCACTCATTATTATTTTTACATCATTTCGAATTCGAATCGGCAATTCTCAAAATCAACAGAGCCACCATCTGCTTGTTCAGTGTGCGCTGGCAACTGTGTAACGGGTGTGGTATGAAAATATCCGTGGATATTGGTTGCCCGCGGACGGATATCTCGTTTTGTGGAAAATTTAGTTTGACCGTCTTTCCCCGTGTACGGCTCACAGCCTATCCCGTACATAAATCAATATGTCACATAGTTTCCCCGAAGGGTTTCGTCGAACACATTTCCATAATTTTCATTTTATATATTTTCTTGCGATCGTCGCCTCGGGACATACACATAAACGGACGACAAAGTCGGGCAATCAGTGACCCGAGGGGCTCGATGTGTAGAGCTTAATTCAGTTACTCATCTGTTATGTTTGCACACCTGTCGGCCATATAGTGTAGCAATATAGTTTCTTTGTTTATTTGTAGGTAATAAAATGATACGAGATTTGAATAGTGAATTAACGACCTGTTATCTATTATAATTCCAGACATTCCTCTGTATAATGTAACCGATATTGCACCTTTACAACATTATATCCATGCCATGTATTGATTCTAAACATAACAGACTTGCTTAGAGGACGTTGCTGTTTATATCCAGCCAGGCATAAAAGAAGAAGTTTCGTATAAATAGTTAGAGAAATCACCGGTTGCTTTCGGAGAATATTTAATTGGAAGTAAACACAAATGGAAAGCTGTTGCTTCGGGATTAATATTCGGTATGTCAGCGTGCAGGTTCAAGGAACGTAATTACAAACTAACAAATAATAAGTTATTGAAAATGTTTACGTTCATAGCTGGCAGATCAAAGGCCAGAGCTGGGCGAATGATAAACTTTAGCTGAGTTTTGTATCGACGCGCTAGAACATGTTTGGTTCTAACTGTACTACTGCTGCTGCTGGTGCTTTTGGAACTTTACCTTCTGTAATGAAGCAGCGAAGCGAAGCGTCGATTAAATATTTCCGTTCGCTTAATCCGAATCCATAAACTAAATTTTCGAGAGTTCGTGAAATATCTCACGGAGATGGATTAGGCAGGAATCAGTGAGCACTCTCCGTCTCTAGTTCAGGATTATCGTTAGGAACAGTAAAATAACAAGAAGAAGAAAAAGTGAGTGGCATAGAACTGTATGTATTATTCAAGGGAAACATGAGGATGAGCAACTAGTAAATATTGGTATATTGTACATTTCCTGTTTTTCATTCTGTATATGTTCAAGGACGTGTGTATATTTGACTGATCTATATAGAGCTTCTCACTATCAGGAAGTGACTCGAAATAACATTGTGTGATTCTATAAAATAATAATGACATGCATACGTAGGCCGGTGTCAGTTCTCAGAACATGTCACGACCAGTGAACAGTTGTGGTAATTATATATGGGGCGAGGGGGCACTATAAATAAATACACACACATACACACACACACACGGTAAGGTACAAGTATTATGGTGTATATTTATTTTCCTTGTAAACATCCAATATGTATGAGGGACGAGGCTGCTGTATACAAGAGTTTAGCGAATTGGCCCCATTACATATATGCATCTTACAAACATGTATTATTGGATTTTGTGGTGCACGGAATAATCGTTATGGAAATTGAAGTTTTAGAGAGAGCTACAGATGCATATTGCAAGAAGGCCATTCAGAACGACCAAGGTAAAATATTAATACCAGTTGTATTATTAAAGAATGAGAACTTGTCTGTGTGTATTCTTTATCTGTAAGTGTGTATGTGTATTCGGATATATAGTGTAGATCATTGTTAGATAAAGAGTGTAAAGAGTGTAAAGACGACACAGTGGGCAGTACTCATTTGAATTATGAATACATAACGGCCTCACTCTTCCAATGTAATGACGCAAACCGTGTTGTTAGACACTTCATATGATTCGGTTGCATCTGTTCCGCGATACAGAACGATACGAGGTAGATATATACACATTCAATCATTCAGTCTTAACTCACAGAGAGAGAGAGAGAGAGAGAGAGAAAATTCATGAAAATTACGTATATGCAACTAGCTGACGAGTTACGCGTTAATAAACCCAGCCTAGTTGGGATTAGTGTCCAAATGAGACCCCGCGTCTACGAGTTATTGGGCGAACATTGAATGTTGATAATGTCATACCCGAACTGGTGTAGTTATTGGTGTTGCTGCTGATAATCATTTAATAACTGTGTTGTAATGTTTCGAGCTGCTAATATGCAAATTACGTAATTGATTCAGATCGCAACCGGGCGAGTATGATTGATCGGTAAATTACCATATTCGCTACATGTGAGAATTATCAAAACTGTTTATTGTACAGTGGAAATTATGGTAATCTGTTTTGCTCCGGACTTTATACGCCCTGTATTATCACACATTAACCGCTATAAGCGAACTTACTCGGCGTCATCTATTCAGTTTCTGATATTCAGCAGTTCCAGGAAGGATCTAATACGTACGTTATTTAACAGGCCTATTCTGAAAACAACGTTAGATTAATACTAAAACTTAATGTTGCATTTGTTAATCATTGTTCTCAGAATTTGCTTATAACGTTGGAAGCTTAGGTTACTATGAAGTAGATATACAGGAACAATCTTGTTGGTGAGCATGTTAATATTTGCATCTTGTACTTGTACCTTGTAATGGTGGCATCCATGTTCATATACATATACATGCTCATATAATTACATATTCCCGTTCGACTAATATTCATAAAGGCACCCTTGTACACCAGCCCATGTAACGAGGCTATCGATTTCACATTGGCTTAATTACTTTTATGTACGCTTGCATCGCTTGCTCAGGTTGCTAGCAATCGGGTCACAAGACTCAGGCAAACTCCGGCGATCAAACTTACCTGTCGGAAGTTCTCGGTAACCTTTACCAGTCCCTCAGTCACTCACACAACACCAAATAAACAAACAATTTCAATTCGCCCGATCACCGTCTTTGTGTAATCTTTCATCTAATAATACTGGAAGTAAAATATTTGCTATTAAATAATTTACGATTGAGTCATTATTTGTTCGCCATAGCAAATCTCATATTAGAAATATTGTCAGAAGAAAAATCGTATCATTTTTCTTTTAACTAACATCTATATCTTTAAATTTCTAGCAGAGAAGCTATATCCGTTGTGAGTGAATATGTTACGAAAAAAAACTAATATAAAATACAGTTAAAGTTTTTACGTATATAATAGGTGCTATTATCTCTATGACTACCTGTCACAAGCCAGACGTGACGAACACACGCGCGGGGGCCATAGATGAAAAAACTGGATGCACGCCACGCACACATATCACGCAACGCAACCACGGAAAATGGTTATTTTTTCGCGTGGAACATTTTATTCTAATTACTCGGTAGTTTTCCAGGAAATCTCGCCATTCACTGACACACGTTACTATCTCTCAAAAATATGAAAAACATGTAGCAACCGAAACCTTTATGCTGAATTTGCATCAACAGCAACGCAACAGCAGCAGCAGAAACAACAATATTCTGCCACAGTTGTGCTGGTGTATTTGTAAATAAATATTGTTTCGTATTCGGAAAAATATATGTGAAAAATGCATGGTTTAGTTTCAAATAAAAAAGAAACGCTTAATTTACGTATCATACGTTTTGTTTTCGTTTTCATTCTGTTCTATCTGACATTTGTCATTGTGTGTTGTTGATATGACTGTGTATAATCATGGTGTAGGTATATATAACTATCTGGATGTTGATACACGTACGTGACATATCGGAACCGGAAACTTCAAGTGACTAACAATGGCGTAATCGTATCGGAAAGTGTTCTTCGCGCGCGCGAAACAATAGACTTTAGCTTGCTTCGTGGATCCTTGTACCAAAGAGAACGGCGTCCGTGCAAGACGTATCGCTTGTCGCTTGTGTCTTTTTATTATAAATTTCCGTGATACAAAGGGCCGGTAGTACGAGCGTGTTAAGAGAGCGAGGCGGCACACTGTAATGCACTTTGGTCTAGGCTAGATGTACAAGGGTAGTTACTATAGTCCATTGACAGTCTCTCCGTTCTGGAGAAACTTGCATTGAATGTAAAATTGTCGTTACAATGGAAAGAACAAGTTTGCAGTTCTCTTGCATAGGAAATATTCGTATTGTTTTACTTTTAAATAATATAAGTAATCTTTCTCAATATACAAAACACATTAGATCTATGAACATAATTTTAGATAGTGTTTGTTAAATAAAACATAAGATCTATGAAAAATGTATTAAACCTCAATGACTATGATTACAAAAGTGAGTGCATGTGTCTGTTCGTCAGTGTGCTCTGGTTGGTTTGCATAAAAAATACATCAAAGTTCCGTCATTAGTGTATATAATCTCCGGGGGCGGAAATAGAGAAGCGACCGACACAGTGCTCGTCCGGCCAAGGTACAGCTTGACACCACAACGCCCCTCCACTACCCCTCCGCCTATTAACGATTGGATCCTAACAACTGTGTTGTTACTGGCACCTGAACAGCGCGAGGTTAACGACTTCAAACACCGGTGCATGCCACACACAATACAGACTGATTTAACTACACGTTACATACGGACATATATATTTCCGCTTGAAACATATTAACCTTTAGTGGCTCGCGTGACCCGCGCATATCAACAGTTTATCAACAAACATTTATAATCACCAGTAGACAGCGAGCAGATTAAAATGTGAAATCAGTGACGGAAGATCTAGCTGCTCTATAACATGTAAAGTTTATATTTAACTATATGTACATATATTCGCTACAGTGTGTATTTGAAATCACCATACACATTAAATCAATTGGTAGAATATGTGAATTAATGCCGCCGTATAAAGTAGGTACATAATATGTTAGTCCCCTTATATGTACGTTCTGCTAATAACGTGAGTGTGTATGAAAGTAGTTACGTTGTTTGTCGTCTGTTACGCGCTACTAACGGTAAAGTTTCGCAGGCTTTGTGCGCGAATGAGCGGTCGCCCACGGACAATAATTCGTCGAAATTACCGAGCGATGAAATCTGTCATAATGGATCTAGGGGTGGGGGCAGGGTGGTGGGTTGGTACTAGAGAACAACAAACCGTAACAATTAAAAACAACAAGTGTACCAACTGTTTGGTAATTAATACGCAACAACAGAGAGAGAGAGAGAGAGAGAGAGATGTAGAGAATAACATGGTATTGATTCATTTAAATGATGAATCAATGTTAAGTGTTTTTCTTACAAGTGATTGCACAGAGAGCAGGTTCACACAAAGTCATGCATTACAGGGGTTTGACCATGCACACACACACATACATACATACGTACACACATACAGGTATATGTAGTTGTGGGTGCTGACGTAACTGTTACATTAGGGTACACACAGTGGTTAGGTGTGTCTAGGACAGGTCGTTATAGAGGTGTGCCACAGGTTCCGGGTCAGAGGTCACCCGTTTACCGTACGCCTGCAGGATGACACCCTCACACTATCTGCACGGTGCACCTCCCCCCCCAGCAGTGATAGATATCTGCGGCAGACCGACTAGCCGCATTGTGGGATTTTATACGAGAGCCAAAGTTACATGTAATATATGTACGAGTACAGTGTAGAGATGTATACACGACTTAAGTAAAATATTGAATAGTTCTATTGCTACTATTAATAGAACTCGAGGTTACATTTCAAGAAAATACCGGAGTGTATATATATAGAATATTATCACTCTACTTATAAATAAAATGTTTCTGATTTTACCTTGTCGAAGAACTTCGGTATGAATTGCAGAATAATAGCAGAGAGATTTGAACTCACCTGGAAAGAAAGAAAAACCAGATTTAGTTACGGGAGTAATTGAGAACAAAAGTTTCTGTATGGAGCACATCTGTTTTGTATTTATTGTTCGTGTTGATGACAAAGTTGTGTTACTGTGCACGTGGTTTTTAGCTCATTGTATTTATATTTAATGCGTTTCAGTTTGTTGTTCCTAGCAATTAACCGCTAACAAATGATATTATTTTAATCGGTTTAAAGTACATCCGACTAACTTTGTGTTACGTAGATGATATATAACCATATTATACTGCACATATAACATATGAAGAGGTTCATTTTAAGCCGGTGTTTATTTATATTTTTTTGCAAAACATATTCACAAAGAACTGAACATGTATATTAAATATGTAAAATGTTTTTTTATTGTATTTTATTTTGAACAGATTTCATGTTATTACTTCTCTTGCGGATTATATAAATGCTGTGAACATAAATATACGTACATGTGTATGTGTGTAATCTAAAATGAAATGAATTCCTTTTGTGGGTTTTTGCAAAAATATTTTCATAAAGATTATTCAATAATCCTTATGTGGGAGGCGGAGGGAGTAAAATATAGGTCAATATGAAAAATACATGGTTAGGTCAATATGAAAAATACATGGTAAAATAAAGTGCATTTCCGGTTCTCATATAAATTTGATAGTCTAAGTCTGCTGTAGATATAAAATTTGTATTGGATAACGTGTCTTATATGAAAAACGCAGAGAAGTTGACTTATATTATTAATTATTATGATTTTGAAATGCACTTTACCACGGTTAAATAACAATAAAATAAATACATAATCAGCAGTTACCAATGTCATAAAATTGTATTAAATTCGATATCAGTTTGGTTAATG
>JAGJTL010000183.1:1799633-1824303 GCA_022063505.1 Calosoma granatense | reverse complement strand
TGTGTACAAACACATAGTTATAATCTCATTTATGTGTACACGTGTAGCTGGGTCATTCATATTAAACTCGATACTAATGAACGATTACTGTAAAACCAAGGGATAACGAAATATCTGCGTAGGGGGCAAATATAATGTTCACAAGAGTTAATCACAACTAGTACCAAACAATAAACGTGCGAGTATATACAGATGATATTCTATTTTACATCAAATATATGTACATATTTCAGTTTAATTTAATGTCAATTTTTTCTCACAAAACATAATCGAATTCATAGAGCACTACAGCCAAATATATATTATCGAATAATCAAGTTTAGAAGTTAAATGCGTTTATATATTATTGGTGAGTCAAGTCCACGGTTCTCTAAGCAAGGGAAATCGCCACGGCCAGCTACGACCGAGGGATATCAATGTTTCATGTACGTCCGTATGTTCATAGGGGACTCTGTATAATAGCTGTGCACACCACGCATGAATTACACATAAACCAGTGGCGACTCGTCCGCTAGTCTGGAACAATAAGGGATGCCAAATACAGTACACCGGCCACCAGTAGCAATGAAACCAGTACGTACAACGGAGGGGTGGGGAGGGTATGATAAAGTTATGCCATGTAAGTCAGTTTTTCTATTAACTTTGGCAATATATCAAACGTTGTGGACACAAAACAAAATAAATTACAACAGAAATCAGAGAACACACACACACATCGCCTGGGAGAAAGAAAGAACAACCGACAGAGACACAGGATAAAAACGGACAAAACGAATAAACGAAAACGGATTTGATATCAGAGGCCAGTGATTGATCTATCGAAAAATAAAGCACAAGTGTTTCTGTGAACATAAACTGTAACAGTCAACTAGATCGACCAAGTTCCGTGACATGTAGCGAGACTTTGGGTTCGAGACTGTAAATCTTAACCAGGCAAATACGAGCATAGAGGTATATTGAATAGTTTCCGACATAGCCAATTCAATTACGCATTTTTCCAAAAACTTTTCTCCTCTTGTCCAGAAGCTGAACAATTAATCGGGAAAAGGAATTCTTTTATCTAAGTAATGTAATTACCGACAATATTTCTTTGAACGAAAAAGTACTAATCTCTCAAGATAAGTTGATAAGTGTATTAATTGGTACAGCAAGTAAACGAATTATCTGATAATAATAACGAAAAAAGAATGGACTATTTCCTTAAATTTTAACATAATGAATAGCATAGCACGCACCCTGGTGATGACGAGTCGCCCATGGTGTAGTTTGATCGCGAAACAAAAATAAAGCACTTATAGAATCGTAATAGAAACGGTCGGCCATACCGAATATTTCGTTTTTTTTTCTTCTCCAATTTCTGGGGAAAAATATTGTTGTATTGGATATTTTACCACGAGGGGGTCGTTCTGCTTTTTTATTTATATATTGTCATCCGTGTCGACATGAATTCGTGGTTATGAGAAACGATATCTCAGTTCTACTGGCACGGTTTTTTCTTTCTCGAATGTTTATTTTGGCGCTCATATATGTTTTCGTATTTCATTTGATAAGAATCATGTTTTTCCATGGAATATGAGTGTTGTAATTGGTATATTTTATCAGTTCGCATAGATGTATGTATGTATACGTGTGTCGGTGTACGATGTTCTTGTGCTCGAATGTCAATGATGAAGTCAGGCCACAAGTTGTCCTTGAAACTCGACAATTCCAACTCGAATTCTGCTTCACTCAGCGCCTATCTCAGCTCTCCTCTTTGCATCTATATAACCACAGCAAACTCCCACTCCTGTCTCCCCATACCATCACTTTGTACCACTACCACCCACCCACCACCACCGATCACTGAGGGAGACCATTGAGAATAAGTTACATTGCTTGTGCTCGTGTTAGAACACGCTTAAATGGTCACACAAATTGATGATGGTTTTTCACTCGACGCTCTCTGACGTCACGGGTCGCTCTTCACAGTTTTTATTACACCAGTGGTAAACAACCAGTTCAAACTTCCATTATTGTCTGGTGTGATTCCGAAACTTCTTATAAATAGCATCCATTTAAGGGTGTGTAATTGAATATCGAATATTTTTCCAAAGACGATATCTTGATATGGAACAAGATACATTTGAGAGCCGCAGGAGTAATAAGAAGAAAATCACAACAGAACCGAACAGAAAACATGGGAGAACAGACAAAAATTAAAGATAAGGGTGTACGTCTTTCCGTGTTGAAGTGGTATATATACACAAGTATCAAGAAACCTTGGTATATTTCTATAATTCTAAATAAAAGCAATCGAGATGAAGTCAGGAGTGTGTACTTACACACAGGTGTACTTGGGTAGTTTAAACATATTTCTCTATGAAACTAAACGGGCCTAAAAGTTCGACAGCACACCGGGTCTGCTGAACTTTGTTATTATTATACCTGAGAAGACAATGTTGTTGTAACAAGAAACTAGCCCCTTATCTCTCTGGGGTAATGACGCTAGGTCTATATAGCCCGAGGGGGTACATTAAACATCACGTTATTATTCCGAGCAAGCGGTGACCTGTATAACGAGCACGTACACGTTTGCAGCTTCAATTGGCCATTTAGAAATTCTACCCAGTTAAGATTTTGCTAAATTGTGCCCGGGTATATGCATAGCAATATTTAACATGCCGATGGAATGAATACCTTAATGTATTTCTAATTAAGATTCTGTAGTTCCAATATATGCAGTTTATTTTGTAATAAATATGAAAAGCTCCAATATATGCAGTTTATTTTATAAGACATATTAAAATATCACATGTTCGCGCGCGCACGTGATAGTCCAATTTTACAAACTGTACATATCCGATGAATGTTATTTTTCGTGCGAGTGAAAATGAGCGGAAAACTAGTAACAACGGGTTGAAACTTATACAACATACCGCGGTCACAGGATGTCGGCTTTTACCGCTAGAATAGTAAAGGTACGTTGTGAGTTCCGGTCTCTCTCCCTCTCTCTCTCTCTCTTGTGAGCTCACAAGTGTCAGAGTTAATTATTCAGTACAGACAGTTGTGTTGTTACACAGTATAGTAGTGGTCGGTGGTATGGACTCATTGCACAACACACACACACACACACACAGGCATACATACTAGTACGATGTGTGTATGTCTGTCATATTACACACTGTGTAATGCAAATAATAGTTTAATGTTAGTATTTGTTTTTTATTTGATAGCTCCTTAGCAATGCCTACAGATTATTTACTCTGAAATCATAGACTAATTGAAATGATCTGAAGGGAGCGCATAGTACGATCGTACCGTTTCAAGTACGGATATCAGTTAATTAAACTCAAGAATCACTGACTCTGGGTCCTTGGCTCAGGTTCTTCAGGACAAAGCCAAGTGTCCTTTTCTTCCATGGACCACGAGCAAGTAGGTAAATATTCTCCAGTGCAAAGGGTTGCGGTGGGAAGGGGAAGATCAAGTATGTACGTCGTCCATATTCACAACATTGCATTAGAAAATGTTCTCTATCAATTTATCCGTTTTATAATTACATAAAGAAACAGAAAACAAAGTTAAAGTACATACATGAGAAAGCTGATAGAGCAGAGGGATTGGGATAGGGTAGAACAGAATAGATAGCGCAGTAGTCAGGTACGGATAAGGAAGTCCATTGGAGATCAGACAAGTCCCAGAGGGAGGGATTAGGTATACACCGGCAGTGTGTGTTGTCGATATAGTAAAGGTAGAGCGGGTGCATCGATCGGCGATAGTCCTGAGGGACATGATGCTCCGATATATACAGTTCATCTTACAGGACATCCGCACTTGGGTCTACTCACACACGCACGCATATAGCTATACAAATACGCATGTATATACAAACACACGCACGCATCACAAAACGAAAACACGTCCATCACACACAGTGAAGTTTATATACATCCGAAGGAGGAATGTGTAAACTTGCGAGTCCAATTTCACGAACAATAAACTACGTTGTAAAATTGTGCGTATACTGACATATCAGTACTACTAGACAAGGAAGTCTATACACAGTGAATTATATGAAAAGTTTATAAATAGTATATGAAAACTGCGAAATCCATTGTATAGATTATTGTTCATCCCTGTTTATTAGTGGATCTGTACTAGTTAGGGAGAGAGTGAGTGTACTGATGTTTAAATTTGCATTACCACAAATAAGAAAAAATCTGTGCAACTTGCCGTAGGCCACAATTCATTCTGGGCTGTATGTTCAGTACTTAGAGTTTGGGCCTGAAGGCAGACGGAAGGGATGGGGCAATGTATTTTCGTTAACCCCGGCATCCAACCGTCAACCATCTACTCGGGGTAGGATACTGTGTCCTAAAAGCATTCACTAGTACTCAGGCATGGTGCAGACACACACACACACACATACACACTGGTACAGTTAAGAGTTTATAATCTCAGCCTAGAGAAAACTTTCCCGACTAACACACACATACAGCTGATTAGAAGACCCAACGAGAAGATGTGATCACGGTTCGCATAGCTGACGAAAAGATTACCTACATTTGCCGAACGGATTAACGAATAAAACACAGCGCGACACATACGGACGTTTTCATTCGGAAAAACCGTACAGCTCGGGATAAGAAGAGAAAAAATGGGCAAAGTTGTAAGATTTACTTCTGAATGTCCTACGGATGAGACGGTGTATGGATGTATTTGTAGATGATTTGTTGTACCTTCCAACAAAACTAAGGACGATGAGTTATTTTTCAAAGTTTTGTAACTATTGGAATAGATAATAAATTATATGCTTTGAACATTGGTAAACTACAGTTGGTTCTTTCAAAACTTACGGAGGAATACTGAAGTATATGTTCTATTTGTAGCAGTTTTAAACACTAGTATTTTATAAAAATAATAAGTAAATATAGGGTACATTTTAAAAGAAACTGTGCCACAAACAGAATGAGGGTTAAAAAACCATACTGAGTTAAATGTTGAATTACTTTCTGACATTTCTAATTTGTTAGTACAAGAATATCACTTTATACGTACGGCAGGACGGCAGGAATATAAATTAATAACGAAAACAACTGGTTTAGAAGAAAATACGTAATCTGTAATGCTGTAAACTAACGAAAGCAAAAAAATAAAGACGCGAAAAAATGAGAAAGAAAGAATTATAGGATTATAAAGCATAATGATGTCGACGGTGGTGGTGGTGGAATATTTTATAGAATGTTTTGCTCATTAATTCCGATCTGTCGCATAATCTACGTGTACAGGGAGATACACAATGCACGGTGACGAGTGGTGGACAGGGCCCAGGGGAGGTGGATGTGTAAACATTGCTGTAGGATTTAATTGTCCTATGTTCATACTGACAGTGTGGAAGGGGCATACACGGGGATGTTACCGCCCCCTACGTTTGTACAAGGCACATGTTTCCATGTTTGTATAATTACACTTTGGCTCACTGCACCTGTTGACTACGGGCAATCGTTCGTTCGTTCGTTCGTTCGCTCGATTCAAAAACAACAGGAAAAAATAACGAATCGTTTTACAAATTGGTACAATTATTATTCCATGTCGAGAGAACGGTAAATGAATGAAATATAAACCGACTATTCAGTCAACTGTAACAACGATTATTTAACACGTGTACTGGAGCACACAATAAGACCGATATAATCTCTTGTTAACTTTTCCACTGCGGACGCGAAGATTTAATTCTCACTACACGGATATCGATTACACCACATTGAACGGCTGAACACACATAGAACTTTTGTGCGACTGCAATGAAATAATTCATCTAGCTTATCTTGATAATTTCTCACTTTCTAGATAACTTTATTTACGGCAATGGTTCTGTTCGTAGTACAGTATTAAATATGGAATCAAATCTGCAATGTTTATCAAGATATAATTCATTTTTGCTAATGGCAATGTTGATTTGAATCTTGTGATTTTGTAACAGATCGTCTACATTGGGTAGATGAACTGCGGAGGAAATATTTCAAAGTTTGCCCGAGGTGGTTAAACATTTTCCTTACTCGCTCACTCAATAACTTTAATGGTATATAGCCCCTCGAATGATGAGATATCGACGCATCGGTGAAAATCAAAGGCTTCATTCGCGTTTCAATGTGACAGACGGTAGGTAGGACGGACATTAAACCAAAGCCAACTTTGGAAAAATCCAATTCACCGTCGTCATCATCAAACACGCGGCCTATACATGTCGAATATACGGTATCGTTTCCCGGTAAAGATCAGAGGCTAGCAAAACTTATGAATGACGAAGCTATTGCTTTCAGAACAGATTTCTTCTTCTTTACAAATAAGAAAAAAGGTATAGAATGTTATAACTAGAATTCCGATGAAAATATATTGAGGATCATAGGTTGTACTTGAGAAAATATATTACCTTACCGATGCAGTGTACTCGGAATTGAATATCGACACTCACCTGTAACAGAAAAGAAATTGTTATTAGTCAAATGGAAGAACTGTTGAAATGACAAATAGTTTTTAGTGAATGAATGTAGATAACAGCTGCTAATTTCCTTTTTTTGTGAAACGGCTGAATAAATGTGACAATGCGTGTCATTTGTCTTTGTCTCTATTGCTAACGGAATAATTTGTCACTATTGACAATGGTTCGACAAACAAACGTAGATAATAGAACACATCTATTACCGGTTCTAGGATCCCAGATGTCTCCTGTTACAGAACTAAACGGATCGATATTTCTCTAGCTCTATTCGGCTAGATTAGTTAGGTATAATACGTACGTACGTACATGTATATCTCTGAAAATTCATCTTATTTACTAATTAAACGTACATAACATAATATAATCTCTCAACATTTAACTTGCAAATTGCACGATGCATATTCACGGTACAAATGGAATATAAGTATATCAACTTTAATATAACAGAACAAATGTACAGAGGACTAAGGTTACACTCACGCGACTATTGAATATTGTATGGGTCTGATTCGCTACTGTCAACGATATCGTATCCTTTGTTTCTCTTCAGATCTCTCTTACGTCACATAAATAAACGAAGTAATTTGTAAGGACACGAGATATTTGTATTCAATTTCCGTACTGAATGAGTGTGCAAATAAAAGTAAGAACAAAGAGTACCAACTTGCACTATCTAAACACACACACACACACACACACGTGCATACGTCATGTGTCGATATGTGCGCGGCGTGGCGTTCACGTATTGTACATTACCGGTAGAGTGCGATGATGATTGAGTTTTGGCACGACTGACCGTCGCTCAAACATAAAGAGTTGTCCACGTCCACAGCGATCATCATCTGTTTTATTTTTTGTTCTCTACGCCAGCTCGTTCCGTTCAATTGTCGATTGCGTTTCATTGTGTTTTCGACCAACTGTTCGAAATTCGAGATATAAAGTACGGGGGACCGGCCATTTTAGAATGAGACCAGAGTTTATATTTGTTTTCAATAGTACGGGTGAGGTTTATGCGAATGCAGCACCAGTTCTGCACTCGGTGATTTTCCGATTTCCTTTTTTATTATTACTATGGTTTTTGTTTGTTAGTTCGTGTGCGCGCGCGCGGGCGCATTGTTTTGTTTTTGTAGAATCGTCGCTGGCGAGGGTTCCGAATGAAAGGAATGAATGAATGAACATTATGACTTTTTATTATTCTATTGGAAAATACTTTGACTTTAAAATATAGACCAATTTTGTTGTTGCTTGAATTTGAAAACTGTTTTGCTGTTCTGAACTAGCCAGCAAAAGATTGTTTACGGTTTATCAGTAAAATGAAAGTGTTGAAATGAGAAAAAAGCAGAAAGTGTCACTGTAACTTTGCTAAATGATGTTCATGTTCGTGTAGAAAAATATGGCCATTCGGTGTATTACGGCTATAAAAGGTCAAATATTCATCCAGTATATTTCCCTGGAGCGTCCTCCAGGCCGTCGGGTCGTTAGTTAGTTTTCCGAACTTTTATCTTGTCCATAAAACCAGTTTCATTTCGCATCACATCGTTCGTGCTTGTATGGTTGTGTTTTGTTTCGCAATTAAAACTGTGTGCATTTCCCAACAGGTTATTTCCCGTTACCGTCCGTCTACTGCCTCGCCTGGATCTGTCTGGACGTGTTATTCTGCACGGCGTCCATCATGCATCTGTGCACCATCAGTGTGGACAGGTATCTCTCACTGCGGTATCCAATGAAATTCGGCCGCAACAAAACCCGTCGGAGAGTCACACTGAAAATTGTATTCGTATGGCTACTGTCCATTGCGATGTCACTCCCGCTGAGTTTAATGTACAGTCAGGACCATGATTCAGTGCTCGTGGACGGCATATGCCAAATACCCGATCCATTGTATAAGCTCATTGGGTCCATTATCTGTTTCTATATACCGCTGGGCGTGATGCTGGGTACGTATGCCCTGACCGTGAGGTTACTGGCAGAGCAACAGCAGAACTTGGGTCCAGCTGGTTGGGCCAGTGGATGGCTGGGTGGTCCAGCAGCACAACCATTAGGTAATCATTCTTATATACTCACTTACACAATATACATAAATAATAGTTCATTGGAAATTATAACAATATATAATTGAATTCAGTAAATAGGAAAGTGGTAAATGCTAAACTGATAACTGTGTAACTATATATGTTCAATTATATGTATGTAGTATTATAGAGAGCTTTGTTGTCGGAATGATATATCTAATTTCGATAACTCATTGCCTCAATTTCGACATGCGGTCGCTGAATTTAATGTAATGATATATTGTACATGTTAACAGTGCTAGCGAATATTAATTCGCCAAATACACCTACCGCACACTTTGTAAATTAATTATCTATAATCAGTGCTGGTCGTGGTTGAATAACACTGTTCCTGAACAGACAGCCAGGAATGTTTGTATGCATAGAGTACGATATGTAGTAGTTAGAGGCAGTTTGATACAATCTCTCCGGTAGTCGATGTATTATTAAATGTCCGCATCGGACGTATCAATAGTTAGAAAGCAATTAACAACGGTATTTCATTGCAATGCATTGAATATAATACGCACTGTAGTCGATAGCTATCGGCTATTGTCAATCGGAAATGCCCCAATGGCAGAACTGGACACTATAGTTTCAAATCGATTAGCAACGCATAACCACAGTACATTCATTCATTCATTTATATTGTGGCAATTGTAAAGAGCACTGGTTTTACATTTTGTCCACAGATCGACGTGGCACTTGGAGACGGTTACTGTTGGCTACAAAGGGCGGATTAGTCGGTGGCGTAGGAAGTCGAGCTGCCACCCCACAACATGGTCAACATTCGGCTACTAGTACAGACACTGAGCTTACAACACTGGACACTCACGAACTGTGGCTACAAGAGTCTGAGCCCACACCGTGCACCATGTCTGCTTTACATCAATTTGGTGCCGAGATGCTTAAGCTGTCCAGAGGACTGGAAGCAGCCGCAGCTGCAAACAGTCGAGCTAGACTTATGGACTCACTTCGAACAGGGTAAAGTCATGTACTGTTTTATAATGCATTACAATATCATTCAACAGTAACAACCATTCCACCAATAGCTTTTACATGTTGCGGTTTATATTTTTCCTTGGTGTATTCAATCATTAATTACCTCACGTCACTGGATGAATGATCAAAAGATGCCAAAGAGCGAGTAATAACAAACGATGAAAGTAAACGATACACAAAACACAAAAACGACGAAAAGCAAAACGAATCTCACAGACTGGGTACCAATGTATATTATTGTGTGTGGGTGTTCATTGCAGCCGAACTGTAATTTATTTTGAAGGCACTTTTCATTAGCGCTCCCGTCGTGTTGAGCTGCGTGACTGCGGATCCGATAGCGGAATACGCCGGTAACGGGCACCCGGAGTAGATAACGTTATTAAAGAATATTTCATTCCTTCGGTGGTAGTCCAGCGGAACTAGTGAACAGAATAGGATTGCGTGATTCAACCCTTCAACAAAACACACACATACACAATGGGACCACGGGACAGTACAGGCCGAATACGGTGCCGGCAAATGAGTTTCATTCACAGCAGAATAGCCTTTCATTTGTAGTCCGACAAATTTTAGTCGCTCAGGACTGTTGATAAATTGAAATGCCACATAATGTACGAACTGGCAAACAGACAGAGAAAGAGCGCGCGAACAAACGAATGATCAAGTGAGATAGAACAAGTACTAGGAAACAGAGTACGAACTAGAGAAAGAAGGATTGTGTGCATGTGACAGAGAAATATTCAGACAAGAAGATAATGAGAAAAAGAGATAGATTAGAGTGAATAAACGGAGGACAGTAAGAGAGGAACGATGTAGTATTTAACTGTGTAGAATACCGTATGATTCTGTTTGAAACAGACCATGATTGTTCGCCGCACGGTTAAAAGCTCACAATGTTATCTAATGCCGTTCTAAATGTTCTGTACGCGTACAGTTAAGAGCCCGGCAGTTGGAAACCTTAATTATTTCACGTATGTTTCAGTGTTTTTTTTTTCTGCTGAACCATTGTCCAACATTAGCATATAAATGGAATGACACTGTACACTGTACATGTTGATAGACACATAGAACACACCCGTTCGTGCCTGTCTTGGCTTTGCGTACCATTGTCCGTGCGACAAAATTGAATTCATCGTTCCGTTAATCAATCAGAACAGGTTCTGACAGTCTGCATTTCCGGGTTTCTCAGTTGATGATGGGGAAAGGTGCCTTGTATCTGAATGTACAACTCTAGAAACGTGCATAGTTATGAAGAAGCCGTGTGAGACCGAAACATGAATATGGAAATCATGATGGCAGACATGACATATGCCATACAGACACACACACACACACACACACATGGCAGTTGGATATAAATCATGTATATGTGCTAGTGTGGCAGAGAAAATGAAATCTTGTTATACTTTTTACAGCTTGCGAAATATGTTTCACAGCGAGATATTTTATGTTCCTACGTGGCGGTCGGAAGAAAAGGCTACTTTTTGATTTATGGAGATAAATTGTGTGTTATTGCTGTTCTGTTACATATGTATTGTTTAAGTTATATTATAGCCAGTACAATATTAACCTTGTTCTCAATTAGGCATGTGTGTATGCTTGAAATATTCATTTTCTGATGTAGATGTAACGATCGAAGTGGTGATAGTTTGTCTGGTTCACATTCGTCTATTAACATATCCGAGTCATCTCCTTGGCCGGGAGGCTCCAACCGACAACGACGTCGTGCCAGTACATTCCATGAAGGTGATACGCGACCTGGTGATGAGGACAGTTCACCACCACGGTGGAGAAAACGCGGTTCAAGTTTCCACGAGGTTAGATCCAGTGTGACTACCAGTTCATCTGTGGAACGACCTTCCAGTGAAGGTGGTGCAGAGGAGACTACGAACACGACGTCCAACGCTTGTGGTGGAAGTGGAGCGAATACGTTTCCACTTGCACTACCGCCACCCTGCACATGTCCATACTTCGGGGAAAAGCGTGAAGCCGCACCGAAACCGGCCGAAGTCAAAATCGTGCCCAGTGATAAGTTACTATTATCAGCCGGCCGAGCCGAAGAAGAGAATTCTACAGTTGTTACACTCAGGTAAGTATCATCATGCACGTATTGCGTAAATGGTAAAATATAAGTGTTTTTGGTATTTAATTCCTTTTCAGATCTTTAATCAACAAAAGTGCAGACAGTTCCCCAAACAACACTGTTGTTACTTGGGAGGAACGCAGAGGACATCGCCGTGGTTCCAGCTTTGGTAGTGCTAGGACCACTCTGTCCTCCAATACCAACCACCAGAGACAACCCCTCCGCCGATCAGCCACCGTCAGACATAATGGTAACCCAATAGCCGCAGATGCAGGATCACCCCTGCAACGTGGAGGAGTTTCAGGTATTCGATCTGGAGGCACCGTTCGATCTCATCACAGCCGCAACTCCAGTGTCATCTCGAGAAATTCCTCTCGGCATGGCCGTATCATACGATTGGAGCAAAAGGCTACCAAAGTCTTAGGCGTTGTGTTTTTCACGTTTGTGATCTTGTGGGCGCCATTTTTCGTGCTGAATCTGTTGCCGAGTGTGTGTGAACATTGTGAACGTGATATCGATAGTTGGGTGTTCCATTTCGTTACTTGGTTAGGCTATGCCAGTTCCATGGTTAATCCGATTTTTTACACCATCTTCAATAAAGTGTTCCGGCAGGCGTTCAAGAAAGTGTTACTGTGCCGGTACAGGAAACAGACATGGCGGCCAAGAAGGTGACCGTGCAAAAACCCATAGAAACCAGTGCAGTGACCGTTATTGTTGTGTGATGTGCGTTCATAAACAGAACCGGTGCTCGAATACTATAATTATGTCTTTCTTCCAGGAAGCAATAATAGCTAATGTCGTAGCGAATTAATGTTCTAATCAATTTTCACTTATCATCCATCCTTTCTTATTGCTCATGTGAAGGGAGACATATTTAATTACGAAATGTGTGAATTAGAAACAGATTTAGAGCTGAACTAATAATATTTCGACACATATAATGAATTAAATAATAATATCGATCAGACTAAATACGAACTAGACCAGAGTAATATAATTTCAGATCCGGGATAATTTTTAAGTGATATTAAACAACAAAATCAATCAAATGGGGAAAACGATGCTTCAATTATTAAGTACATACATAATTTATATAATATTTATAGTAGATACATATATCCTTGTATATACGTGTATATACAATATTTAAACAGTTACTGTATATGTAGACGATAATGTACCGGTGCCAGGCTCAGTATTTCACTGTTATGTACTTCTATCATCTCATTTATTTGTATGCTTCGAGGTACGTCGGTACATCGAATATTTCACTTGGCGCCGATGCAAAAATCAATCATTCTCGAGTTGTGTAAAAGTTTGTGAGTAAAAACTCTTACAGACCATGTACCATTTCAATAAAATCTATCGCGTACATACATGTCATAAAAGCCAGATTACTTATATCCTATGGTGTAACACTGAAACTAATGTTTCCAATCAATTTCAGATTAGATAAACTTTTCGTACGATAGATGAAGCCAATCTATAAGCACTGCTCCGACGATGATGCACTTGTAAGACTACCGATACTGCACGAGGAGACGTTTGATTAATTCTCTCCATTATCCTTACAGCATCATTTCTTCGGATCAAAGATATTTCGAATATTTTCAGATCTTTTAATGAATAATCTCGCGACAAAGAATTCGAAATTAATTTGATGATTAATTTATAAATGTCTCGTTGGAAAATAAGTAATGTACATTTGTGAATGTAACTTAGCCTGGCACAGCCGAACAAATATGTATGTATGTATGTAAGCATCACGTGTACGTAATGATAATGCCAAACATTCAATACTAGTTTCTAAGCAATCCAGTAAATATGCAAATATGTACGTATGAATGTATGTAAGAATTTCTGGCTGTATACAATTATTGTAAACGTTACCGAGAAGGCGAGAGATCAATATATTAAAATTTAATTAAGTCCCCGCACCCACCAATTCACCCGTCGGCACGACGTTCACACTCCAGACAGATGGTAAGAGATTGCACAGATAGGATGCTAGACACGTAGCTAGAGAGAGAGGCAGGCTTGGCGACAACTGCTGTTAACTGTTCATGGCCAGAAGCATCCTGAATACATACATATCTAAGTACTACGTGATATCACCAGATATATCTTCCATCTCAGGTGGTACTTGGCTTCTCTTCTCCGTTTGTTTACCATATTTCTATTTCTATGATCCTATCAATTTTGCAGGGTGCCACATTTTTCTTTCTTCCTCAACTCCATTCTGGCAATTTCCTTTTGCAAGAAGTTTCACTATTCCAACCACCACCACCCGACCATCCCCTTCAGTGTGCCCCTTTAGTTGGCGTGCCGATATCAAGACGCTCTGTGTTCTGATATCGCAGCTCCGGTAGATCGACAACGACGGAGCGCATCTATCGTTCACTTTCAAAGTGAATTGTTAATACCACGCGCGTTTTCGATGTTCAACCTCTTTCGTGTTCACCCGTCGTTCGGGTCTTTTCTTTACAAAGTGCAAAGCATAAGATAGAAAACCGGCGCCGCCTTGCTTCGTGTCGGCTTTGTGCCGTAGAATATGAAAAATTCGGAAGAAACCACGTACACACACCCACACACCCGGGAGCAAGAAAAGCAATAAAACACATGCACTCTCAAGAAAGCGGTAAAAGTTTTCAAAGAATTCTGAACACTGACAGACAGGTATGAACCGGTAGTGTACAAGTCAGAAAACGGTTAATGGAAGACACTTATGTATGACAATCTTTTCTCCTGAAATTCTATTTCCGTTAAATTTGTAACTTTAAACTAGGATTACATTCAAACCCGTGAGAATAAACATTGTTCTTATAGCACAAAGAGAAGATTTTCTTTTTTGTCATTGTTCTGGAGGAATGTATTTGGATATTTTAATATACACGTGACGTGTACTACCGGTATCTTTGAATGTGAACAGAGTAGCAGAATAAAGCGTAACCTCTCGTCTTTGTTTTTCACAGACGTACGTATATATTCATTTCTTACAATGCACTTCGTACTACAGAAATTTGTAGTGCAATCCTTGAGAAAAACTCTTCAGAAAAAAATAACAATATTGTTTTGAGAGTCGTCAACATTCAGGAACATACTGAGCTGATATTTTATATTAAATAAAGGAAAATATCTATGGAAAAAACAAATATTATTTGCCTCTGACGATATTCTCATATCGTACAATATTCCAGCCCGTACTAAACAGTACATTGATAATAATTGTTACTATTGCAGTCTAGACACGTACTTAATGTAAACCTCAAATATATGGTTCGACGTAACGTAATAATCCAATTAATTGACATAGACGTAACGTAAACTTATCAGACAGTAACGTTAACGTGTGTAACGTAACGAAACAGACCACGGTGTAATGCGACTAGACGTAAATTAACCGAATTAGACGTAACGAATTAAACGTCAGAGACGTAAAATATCACGTCCTGCGGGTACGTAATTAGGAATATTTTTAATCTGCTCAAAACCTTTCCATTTTGGAGGAACAACACCCGGAGTAGCAGTAGCAGTAGTACTAGTAGCTAGTATAATTAATAAACTGCGTGACACGGTCTTAAAATAAGCGGGGCCCCCCATTAATTTTTTGCTTTATCTTGATTGGTATATCGTACACCTCCATTCCTCATCGGCCCCACCCCTCGTGCCCCTTCCTTGGCGGGATTATGATTACAGGACGGTAAAATCTAGGGGAAATTAATCTGGCCACGGTGGCACCGTGTACTCAATACTCTGTGTTATTGCCGTGGCGATACTTCTGATTGCCGAGTTATTATTCATTTATTTCGACAAATGAAAAACGTTAAACGGACCCAAGCCCTCCGTGATTTTACGGCCAGCAATTTAATCTTTATAAGCAATTATAAATGAACTCGTAGGCCTACGCACGGTTCTTGGAAACTAATTAATTATTAAACGGAATTAATTAGAAAATGTTTTATGTACGTGTACGGGCGCACTAGTGTACTTTTTTTTGTAATATTAGCTTTAGATTATATTGGTTACTTTTTCTTTTTAGACGAAGAACAACAACAGTGTGTTTCCATAATGTCATGTTCCAGATGTGGTGTAGTGTTAGAAGGTAGGTATGAAATTACAAACATCATGCTAGGTTATATGTATTTTAACGAAATAAATATTTTTTCTGACGATAGTCAAAAAAAAACGGAACGAAACTTTCGATGGAACGATGTCGTTAGTAGTTACGACGGATGTCAATAAAAATAAGGAGGATAAATCGGGAGATGGATTGGGCTATTGGGAGTCGTAATATACGTTATACGGGGGGAACAGTGGCATGGAGTATGAAGGTGGAGGAACAAACACACATACATGCAGAGAGACAAACAGTTAGATATTGAGAGACAGATTTATACATAAGATGATGGTAGAAAGAAGGAAAGAACACACATACAGAAAGACAAACAACAGTGTTAGACTGAGGTGGGAGATTGTTGGTGGTAGAAAAGTACAAAAGTCACCGGTGTATGCGAAGCGTAACTTGTACGACAAGGTTTAGTGCACGGTCGAATGTCAGAACGCGCGTTGAGACATTTATTATCCGTATGTCTTTGCTCGCCTCGTAAACGTGTGGCCACGATGGTTTGAAGAGTGATGAACAGAGGTGAAGTAGGAAATGGAGCAGTAGTTGCAGAATAGGACCGCAACAACATAACATACAAGCATTCGCGCGCAACACTAGCATTATATAGAGACACTACCCGACATTGAGTATTTCTCCGACACCAGGTACCCGAGTCGTAACACTGACAATCGTATATGTAACTTTCACAACTTTGTATCAGTTGAATCGTTGATGTTCTTCATCCGATCTCTCTCGAACAATGTCGCAGACGGATTTTCATCTACCATTTACCATTTGAAAAGTACTCTTACTAACTTTTGATTTATCGCATGTCACGATGAATACTGTTCACATATGTTTTTCTACAAAACTACGTTAGGAAAGTTCTACGGAATTTTGAAACTCCAATTCTACTGTTCAATGTGTGAAGGATATTCAGATAGCATTCTCTTACCGGCATCGGTTTTAGACTGGGATTAATGTTCAGTCCAGTACTGATTAAACGAAACGTGTCTTGAAACAACGAGTAGTAAGCATCCAATCATAATACACATCAAAGGTACTCCAACGAACTAACTAACCGCGAACCACAGTCGACGAAACCACCATACCACATCACATTCGTACAAGTAGAACATACTGGTACGTACATACACCACATTCATCTATGCACAGTTGCAAATGCTAAATTAAAACTTCACTACTATATACAAATATGTGTATGTGTGTGTATGTACGTGTGATTCGTAAGCAGAGAAAAAACCTAGTATTCATTTTCTATAAAAATATAGAAAAACTGGTATCTCGGTTACCTTTTTAATTTACTGTTACTAATATTATACCTACACATCTCTCTCTCTCTCTCTCGGTATATGTTTCAACTTTTTCATACAAATATTACAGAAAATTCGTTACACATCCAAGCTCATTCAGACTATGGCTATGCCAAGTGTATATTAAAAGTTTACTTCGTTAAATTATTGTACCATTAAAGTTGCTGGTTAATCTTCTCATTATAATTTAAGACTCATTAAATCCTCTTGAAAAAGAAAACGTAGTAGAGTCTACAATTAAGAAACGAGGTATTTGTAAATTCTGCGAAATTAAAGTAGACAAGTAGTTCGTAACTAGGTGTGCATGTTTTCTTATATGAAGCAAGAATAGAAGCACACACACACACATACACACAGGTGTGTATGTGTGTATGCTAGTTGAATCTTGTACGTACATGAACGTCAGTTCAAAACTTTCCAGTTTGCTTGTAAGGCAAATGAACGAGAAACTTCTGGAAATTAAATTGCGTGGTGTTTTCAATATTTTTACTTCCTATTTTCGTTCCGTCATGCTGTGTGGATGGTTGATGTGTTCAAGCATGTCTTAAGAGAGTTTATTTTTCCACTGTGAAGGGAACGTTCACTGGCAGAGTTAGGCAGCTATAGAAGACCAAACCGACCGACTAACTGACACGGGTCACTTTAGTACCGCACGTGTCAATTTGCATTCTAATCCAGTTTAAACTTACTGCTGCATTATATTGTTACCGCGTATCATACAGAGGACATTGTCATGTGTTAGAAACTAGACTTTTCTTATGCGCATTATAGTAAAACCACTACATCAAATACATACATACATTAATCAATCTGTTCCCATGTAATGTTAAACAGATCACTGTTGTTGTTCCTAACTATGTGCTAATAAGCTCACGAATTGATTTCAATCACAAATACAAATATGTATATTGTTGTTACGGCGGATAATCTCCAGTAAACAGGATAACACTGTAGATCAACAGGATATACTACGCTTCAACTATGCAACAATCTTATCCTTATCTTACAGTATCAATATCCATGGAAGCACTTGGGAAACTTGCTATTTGACAGTAATCCGCAAGAATATGATAGATATACGCATACATATGCAGCATTCTAATACAGAACACTATTACAGAGCGTGATACGACCATTTTGAATTCAAACATAGCAAATACCTCAACAATAGTAACTCGGAATCATAAAACTGATATTAAATTATTCATCCTCGTCTAAAAAAACCCGCGGAGATATAACTTAATCTCGTTACGATCAACAGGTAAAAAGTTATTTAATTTTCAAAAGCGCCTCCACCAAAAAGTTCATTTTTGGTGGAGGCGCGATTGATGTGGATTTTTCATTACTGGACTCAGAGAGTTGAAACATTGCATATAGGATAAAGTGGGCATTGTTTTGTGTAAAATCAGTTAAAATGGAGATTGAGAGCAACCGTCGGAGAGATGTGATTATTTTTAAGCAACTCGTCACACGTTTTAAGGGTGGTAAAAGTACAGGGTGCGCCGTTGTACTTATGTATGGAGTGGAATTTAGCGATGACGAATACAAGTATACACGGGAATCACATCACGTTCCACTACGATGCGGCACGGTTGATCCTTGCATTATTAAACTACACGGAACACACAGCAGAGATGAGCCTAATGAAATTAGACCGCACAGGCGGTTAGACATGCATTAGCCGTAGTAGACATGACTGAGAGAGGGCTGTATTACATACACGTATACATGTATGTATATACTTACAGACTAGAACCTTCAATACACTGAATGATACGAACAAAATCATAATATCTGTGACGTACAACACAAATCAGACGCGAGGATAAGAAGTTAATGGCATGCGAGGAAAGCGTGAAACAGACCACTCCTTTGCACGTAAGTGACTAAGCGATTACTGACATGTAGTTTAACGCGCAACATCACTTGGGGACTGGCAGACTAATTGCCCATTTAGCCAAATGTATAATGCATCGTAACATCACACACACATACACTGTAGGCACATCACCTGTTAGAACTTGTCTACATGTATTGTCTTCTCACGGACAATATATATATATATCATGGTAAAATATGTTTTGTACGAATTGTACAAGCAACTAAGATAGTTTTTAGAAAAACATATTTTTAAATTGTACCTCCATAAAATCATTAATAATTCCTAAATCGCATTAGCAAACTGACAGGCAACTGTATTCCCACGAACACGACAAAACAAGAACAATATTAATGTAAAATAAAACAACCGAAGGGTGCAATTGAAAACCCGGCCAGCGGAGTGTGAGTGAATGAACAAATTGTAATCTTCTTTTAATGGGAAAAGAAGAGATACAAACTTTCTACTTTTGTAAACTTTCAATACTACTTTTTTCTTCTTCTTTCATAACTCTAAGGTACTGTATAATTAACTATAATGACGATGGAATATATTGAATTTGAATACATGGATGGAGCAAGGAAAAAATTAATTACGATGTTTTAAATTAAATATCAATTAATAAAAAACTAATTTCTAAAATTTCCTGGGAAACAAAGCGCGAACAACAGGCACATATTAAAAAACAACGAAAATTTTATGATAATATTTACGATTAAGCATGTTCAACAAGTTTCAGTGAAACACGAACAAAGAAAAAAACGAAATATCAATGAAAGTAACAAAAAAAAGACGTTTTAGTTATAAATCTACAGACGCCGGAACCGTTACACTTTAGAGAGAATCATAGATTGAGATCTTACAAGAAAGAAAAACAATGATGTAAAAAAGAAATGGACTTTCTTTTATCTCAAAGGCATATAGATTATATAAGAAACTTTGTACTTTCAGTTAATAACCGTATTGCTTTGACAATCTGATAAATTGTGGTTCGTGACAAACTGCTACTAATTATGAATGATATAGTGCCGCGATTTGGGAAAACGCGGGCATTAGCCGGCGAATATTTTCACAGTTACTGATCCGATTCCATCGACCGATATAAAAGTTTTATAAGTTACGCTTCCAAATCCCGTGGGATAACTGTCATGGACCAAGGATTTTGGAACGAACGGTGCTACAATGAGCTTAATATTACTAACCGGAATATAAAATGGTACTAATAGTGTGTTGTTTTGCTCACCGATACCTAGGAAGGAATTCAATTATCCAATATTAGCATCGAGTGTTTGGATATTAACTTTTCAAGAGAGAACTTGCATTGAATCCCTGAGCGACTAACTTATGCAGACTTACATGCATACGGGAAATACTTGACGTACGAGAAACGATCGATACAGGATTAAACTAGTGCAATGTCTATGTTGTTGTATCGACAGTGCACGGGCTAATAATGTTGTTGTTGTTCCTTCGAATACTTGTCTAGACAAGTTTCGTACAATTCCCGGGAATCAACTGACGTAAATATACAAACAGATGAACTGAACTATGCATGGAACGAGTGATCCATGGAGTTGGAATTCACAGAACGTTGAACTGAAATAACTGCCATTATTTCTAGACGCGGAACATTCAATATCTCGATACGCCCGTACGGGAGAAAGAATTAACAAGCCAATGGATTGGAGGTTGTAAAAATATAGAATATATATGAACAAATCAAATAATGGCGGTGTATTAAATTACAGCAGTTACTGGGGCATATTTCAATAAAACAACGAGAAATGATGATGATGAACTGGATAAATGTAAATGAGCATACTCGAGTATGTAGTTATGAACTATGGAGGAGTGCATATTAATACGTGGAAAAATGCGAAATGTAAAAATGCCAGCACACTCTCACGAAGTAATGAATGTGAGTTCGCCTGTTTTTTAATATAGTAAAACAATGCACTTTATTCATGAATGTTTCCACGATTTTTATACAATGCCTATTAGACATGCCGTGCATGCATTTTTGACTAATGCTCTATGCAATCAGCCTCTGTAACACACCAGCAGTGCTCAACCAGTGGTTCGCAAATACTGTGAGCTGTAGTATAAGTATAAACATTTCGGAATATTCTTTAGAATTTTACAAGTTTATGTTGGCAATCACGGGATGGTGAAATTTACGTTACGCCGCCAAGTGTGGCGTATATGGTGCGGAAGAGATACGCCCTTTTCATTACAGTATTCTAAGCAGTTAACGGAGACACATTGTGCCATCCTCACCCTACCACCGACAGGCGACAAAGAGTTTTTCTTCTTGCGACACAAGTTTTGCACCAGGCTGCAGCACAAATCACAGAAATTCATTTTGTTCTCAACAATACAATAAAACAAAACAAAATGATGCGGGCCGTGCCATCTCTGATTAAGATCCGCGTGCGGAAGAAATTCGTTTGCTGACAGTAAGTAAGGAAGGCATTGGCAATAGAATAGAACACATGGCACATTGTTAAATACACAACACACTGTGCATGGTTGCATAGAAAATAGTGAAATGAATGATTATATGCATGGTGCACACACGGGGTTGATAATTAATAGCAACTACGTAGTATAGTCTCGTGACAGGCGAGGCTTAATTTAATAAATCAAAAGTGACACGGTGAGACAAAGGTAGGTTACACGGGGGTTCACACAATGTCATTCTTCAGACGATGCGACGTAGCCAAGTAGTTTGTCCATCCTCTCAGTCACGCCCACCCCCCACCACCACCCTATTCGTTGCTATGACGTAGGAACAAAGGTAAGTTATAATTTGTCCTGGGAATTAACGCTTGTTTTCCCCTGTTTAATCGGATTCTTTCCGTTAGCAAGAGATTGAAGTGTTTGACTTTGTTAATAACACAAAAACAACTTGTCAGTCTCATTAAATTAAATAATTAACGTACACAAATTAAAACATTCATAATCTGAAATTGCAGCAATTAAATCAAGTACACTTCATTCCAAGAATGCCTGGTACGTTGCAAGTGGTAGGTTGATAAAAATAAATATTAAATTATGTAATTTTCGGATTTAAAAAGCTGATATTTGCAGTGAATTTGAATTTCCTCACATTTGATTATATGTATTCTGGATAGTATTAATATCAATTACAATCAATACAATTATGAAATAAACCACAATTTAATTATATTTATTACGAATATAAGCAAGCAAGTATATTAAGTTACAGGTGCACGTACATTGGCGTCCGTGAATGTAATTTCCCGTGGGGCAAAACGGAATATACGACAGTGACGTTCGTTATGGTGCGTGTCGCGTTCTACATATATATACCTATACATCCTGTACATACACATACAGATGTTCTACACGTTATATATGTATGTATGTATGCATGTCATGATTCCGATGTGGTGTGATGGAGGCCACTGCGTCAAATAGCAGTGAACAAACCGATTATCGATTATCGCATTATTCCCCTGTCGAAGCGTCGACCATTCATAATGAACAATATATTAAAATTGCATTAAACATCGCACTTTTGCAAAAATCTCACGAACTCATCATTAACTGAGGAATATGCTACGCACAGAATATCGACACTGGTTGCCAGGATAAATGTTTAATAAAGTAGCAAAAAAATTCATTTACAAATTTGAAACAGCTGGTAAATTTCTGAAAATTTCATTTTAATTTCAATTCATTTCTACGCGTGGGCGTTATATAATATATCGTAGAGAAATGAATGAACACACCCATTTACCTTCGGGGAGTCACACACGCGCATGAACTGACTGATCGTTCCAGCATGCAAATTTGTTGATATCTCCAAACGAATTACAGAAAAAATATGTCCAAGTAAATCGACTTATATTAGCATTGTCTAGCATCATTTGTTTACTTGACAAAGTGCTTTTTTATCTTATCAGAGTCCATTAATTTACCGGCACCAAGAGACATTCAATCGTATTACTCAAAAGCTTTCAAATCGGAAATGAAAGCAGTGATGTCCAAGGAAAAAGAATCAGATAATCTATTCACAAGGGGAAAAAATAGAATAAAGCTATATTATATTTATAGCAAGTATAATAAAATGTTAAATAATTGAAAGCCATTAACTATTTTACCGCTACGAACAACAATTTAATGAAGCATATCTGCATATATCGTTTCGTTGCTATCTGAACTTTGCAATCTCGAACACTTTCAGGTTAATTGTTCAATTTTAATTATTCAAAACGGTTAACGACTGTTCTACAACCGTGCAGAGAAAAAATAATGGCATACTAATGATGTTCGTGAGGAAACTTGATTTTTTTTGCAAAAATTACATTTGCAGAACGTCGAATGCATGATTGTATTCTTAAGTGAGAAGTGAAAAGTGACGAAGTAGAAGAAAAAAAAATTGGAAATATGGAAGGATAAAATGGATAGCGATTGAAGAGAGAAAAACATATGTCAATTTAACAAGACAGGCACAACACATGGCAGACTGACAGATATTTGTAACAAGTTCATCAGAACGCTGTTAGGACAAATGGCATAGAATCCATTTCAACTTCTCCTCTTCTGTTTCATACGGCTGCAGGGTAAATTACAATGTTTCACACTGGCATAAAATGGATGGATGCAAATTATATTTTACAATGTTCACTCAAAACATTTCTAGATGTTTAATTTTTCACATTTGAAGCAAGAATAAGTACTTTGGTAGTTGTATATAATTACTAACACTGAAATTCGTATGGGGAAAAATAAAACATAAACGCCTAAAACCATTTGAAAGATGAAAGTAACGGAGACGATTGAATATAAAACTAGAAATATATGAGTAAAGAGGTTGGATCAAAGGCTCAATAGATGGATCATAGTGGGTGAGAATTTATGCTGACTCTATAGCATGTACGCTTTCAGAAAGAAGTACATAGAATGCACCACCGCTCTTTTTGCTTTTATGAATCACTCAACTGCGTTTGATTGTTAAAAATGTCTTGACGGGTCAACATTCCCAATTAACGTGGATGGTCTGATTTTTTCCTCTGCTCATTACAAATCAGATATGCGTTTAATTCAACAAAGGCGAACACTGAAGAGGCGAAAAAAAAGAAAAACTGAAGCTCTTTTCGAGCGGGCAAAAAGCAGAGAATTGCAGTAATAGTAGCAGAGATAACTGGTCCCTGGTGAAGTGAACAGACATGAACAGACACGTATAGAACCAGTATAGTAACATACTTATACACGGGTCTGTTTTAACAGAAAAGAACACAGACATACTGCACATGAAGAAAGGGGGCGATATTCAGAGGACGTTGTGAAAGAGACATAGAAAATATAGTAGAGAGTAGGAGCGATGTGAATGAGTAGGGAAAAAGCGACCACTGAGAGAATGTATGCAGAATTATTATCTACAGTACCCTTTTGTGAGGAAAGCCGGTCACGCGATAAAAGAATAAGAACAAAAGGCATGAGTTAAGAGAGGAAGGGAGGGAGGAGATTGTGTAATTGTCGAAAAAGAAAGCCTTTCTATTGGTGCTCAATGCTTTGTACGTAACTCTTGTAACTTTGTGTAAGTGTGTGTGCGTGAATGTATAAACAATACGTAAAAACGTCCAGACCGAGTTAACAGCGTTTTCCCATTAGATCATTATGCCAGATTGTAACATATACGCATATATTTTATACAAACTCGTAATGAAGAATAATTAATGAACCACAGTCAATGTTACACAATCAGAATG
>JAGJTL010000183.1:1752442-1777093 GCA_022063505.1 Calosoma granatense | reverse complement strand
CTCCGATTATTTAAACAACTGTTTAATTGAATAAGAATAAGAATAATCAAAGTCTAAATAAATCTCTAATAGAAAATGCTTACAAATGTATACAATTTTAAGAGCAAAGTTTATACTTACAGCGACCATGTCTTCAATAGCAGGTGCATGTTTAGAACCCAACATCACCATACCCATAGCTATACCCGCTGCTTCACCGGTAGCGGCATCGTCTTGGTACAAGTTGAACTTGAGCTGTTCATACACATCCTGTCTATGTGAGCCCATAGCAGCCAGACCCAAGCCCAGACAACCACCGTGTCTCACCATCTATAAAAATACACACCAGCCATGAATGAACTGTTGTTTAAACATTTATATGCAAACTGTTGTACCTCATTCTGTGCATCTTTGAGCTGTTGCAGCAGGTAATCTATGATATTAGCCCCGTGGTTGGCGTGTATAAGTCCCAGGGCATAGAGGCCTCCGCCCTCGGAGTACCCAGAGCTGGGTCCCACCTCTTTAGGTAGGTAGCTCTGCATGAGTGCGAGCGCTTCTTGTTCGTGACCGCGGTGTATGACACCAAGTGATGCTGTCGCTGTGAGTTTTGCCCAATTCGTCGCACGTGCCAGCCACTCCAGGTTATCCCGCAAGAACTGGTCACTAGTCGTACCGCTGTGCATGTATGCATTAGCTATCACCGTAGCTGTATGACAAATACTGACACGGATCGCATCCTTGGTATTCTTCAGTATCAGCATGTCTGTGTGGTTACTGCGGATAAGGAACTGCAGGTGGAGATCTATAGACACACTGCCTGACAGTATACTACTCAGTTTCTCTATTCTTTCTTGATGTTCTCGTTCTTCATCATTCTGTGCAACGCAACAATGGGAGAAAACATTTTAGTTGTACGTTTTACAATGATATGTTTTTGTAGAAATAATTAAGTACAACACTTACCAGGCTCTCTATGGTACGTTCTTCTGTTTTTACTTCTGTCGCGGGTGTTTCTCCTTCTTTAGCGGGTGTGGAAGCATCGGCTGCCGGTGTACCTGCTGCAGTGACTGCGGGCACATTGCTGGGCTTGTTACGGTCCATGAGGGCGGAGGGCAGAGGAGCAGTGGCTTTCAAGGCGCTTAGCACCCTGCCAAGGAACTGTTGTGTGGCAGATTCGTACATATCGAAGGCGATTTGGTAAGCCATCAACTGACTCTCCTAATAACATGTACACAAATACAAATATAAACCAGTCCGTAATAATAAATGACTATTAATTGGCTGTAAATACTTTACATAATCAAATAAACTCTGTATTGAAACATACAAATTGTTTTAATCTATTACTGTTACACAACTAAATATAAAATTCAATTAACACCTACAAATGCTTAGTGCGCTACGACACACAAATTGTAGATATATTTATTATAAATATTTCTCGAACTTTCCAGAATATAATTGTCTTTTTAGCTGGTACATAATAATACATTGATGAAAAATCAAAACAAAACAAATTATAAATTTTGTAATGAATTTCCCAAAATCACATACCTCTTTTCCTTGGGCTAGTTTATCCAAAATCTCCGCAACACTCAACGGGTCATCCAGAAAGATCAAACACTGGCACATATTGACGTAATCCGGTGTGGCCAGACCTCGGTACAGACCCACAAGTGATCTCAATACTGTGTTCCTGAATCCTCGGTTCTGAATCAGACTCATAGCCACTTGGAACGCGTATGACAGCATACCAGCAACGTCTGACTGAGTAATGGACGATTCGAATATGTCCATGCGACGTGTCTCCAGGGCTAGACCCAACGCTTGCCTATACTGACCATCGTCCAGACACCGCTGGAACATACGGTTCACAATGGCTTCCAGCCGTGGATCAATTGGTTTAGCGCTGGACGAACCATCAGCTCCAGCAATACGTTGCTGAGTATAGTAGTCGATACACTTTGCTGTAAAATTACATTTCATTTCACTAATATCCAATCCATAATCATTTAATTGTATTTTATTGAAGATTATATTTGTGCTGTACATTTTAAAATTCAGTTTTAGCTTACCTATGGTAGTTTCCACATATTCGCTATGCGAATTCACATCAAACAAGTCTCCAGCACCCAGAGCATATGTCAATGAATCTTCAAATGATCCCAAATGATAGTAAACTTTGCTAGCCACAAGTGCAGCTAGTTGATGTTGCTGGAACTTCTTATCCTCATGAAGAATCTCACTAAAACAAATTTATCTATATGCAAACAAGCTGTAAGAACTTGGATGAAAGATATACTTACATTTTTTCGATGGCTTCGGAAATTTCTGGCCAAAATTCGTCGACAATAATATCCAACTTTTTCAACGCAAAAACTTTCAATTCTGGCATAGGTTCCTCCAGAAGGGATATAATACCCGCTATATTGGAATTCGAATAAATAAGTATAGTTAAAACTTCGCACAAAAGAAAAAATAACGATGAATCACAACACGATTGAGGTTATATTCAAAGTAAACAAAATGAAAAGTTTGTTTTGAACAATTAGTACGCAATAGTACTGTGATAATATTTAAAAAGTCGATGTAAATATATAGTTATAAGTAAAATAAACAAGTTTGAACCAATTTTTGTAGGAAAAAGAGCTGTTTTAACGCAAAAATATAACAATGACTTGCATATCACCAAAGGTTAAGAAAGTGAAACAAAGTTAAATTACGTTCGCGTAGACAATTATGCATACCTGCAGATGTTATATTCATAGTGAGAGCTTTTTGCGAACACTTATTTCAATTTTAATCACTTTATTTAAACAAGTAATTGTAACACGTCTGAACTAGCTCAAGAACAGATGCTATTTGTCATTCGCGAAAAATAACGTGGCGGCTAGCACACCACGTGCAGATGAACGGTACTAAATTGTGGCGGGAAGGTTTAACACTTATCAAGTTCGTTTGAAAAGGGACAGAACTGGCTTTAGGGGCGAGGCTTAAGGGATTATGTTTGTAAGGTAACAACAAAAAACTTTTATTCCATTAGGTAGTTGGAATTCAAGAATAGATAATGGTCAATTATGAAAACCTGCTTTATTTAAATCAGGCAAATGTAATGTTTAAAGATGGGAATTTGTTAAGAAATACAAGGAGGATAAACATTATTCAATTTAGGAAACGGAATACTTTGTTCATTATGGAATAGGAATTGATAGTGACTGATATTTAATTAAAGACAAGTAATTAAAACTAATTGTCTATGCATTTATTAAATAAATTACATAAAAATTACTCGTACTTGTAGATAAAAACAATAAATTACAAAATGGAACTATGAATGTATGTATAGTAGGACTAGAATAGATACGTGTGTGACAACAAACAGTTATTAGACATTTGTACCGTCCATAGCGTTATTGTTTTGTGTCAACTTGGCTTGTGCGACTTTCGGCGGAGTGTCCAGTTGAATTTTAGTGTCACGTTTGACCAGTGGCGATATATTATCATTACAATTATTGATTTTGGGCGAATGTACCGGTGCGATATTATTCTGTATTTGTATACTTTTCACACCTACCTTACTCTGATTGAACTGCTTGTCATCTTTTACATTATTATCACAATTATCGACTTTCTTATCGTTAAAAAATGGCGATCGCTTCGAATTTGCGCTGTCTAAGGACCGGATACCTGGTGATACGCTCTGACCAGTGGTACTGACCGTTGGTTCAGAGAGTAACCGCGGGACAGACTTTAAGTAAACTCCGTCTGGCTCGTACAGTGGTGCCGACACAGGGGTATGTGGGGCACTCTGGGATATATGTGTGCGTAGTACATTGTATGTTGTCTCTTTCTCCTGTTGTTTCACGAAAGATTTTCGTGAATCAAGATTGATGCCAGAGTCCAACTGACGCATATTGGGTTGTGACCTGCGCAGAACAGCTAGTTGAGCTAAAATCTATTTACAAATACATACAGGCGACATTATACCGTGCATGCATGTTACGCTGGTGTGCTCTAGTGGTGTTTCTACGAACTGGATTCGATGGAGCTTTGTGCGTTAGTCGTACGGAACTGTAGTTGTACATTTTGTGATGTGGTTGATCATGTCTTTGTTGGGATTTCGTTCTACCAAGGCCTGCTGCTTAGAAAAAAAAAAGAATCTGTATTACTTGTGACATTAGTTAGTGAACAACAGAATACGTACGTGTGTTCACTGTTTGTTTCTTTCTTGCTTGTGCAAGCGAATAGACTACTGCTGCTAGACTGTTACTGTACTGACTGGACTGTCTAGTAAAGCCAAGCGCTCTGCCCGACTTCCGTCCTAACACATAATACGTCTCCATCGGTCCCTTACCCTTCACGTCTATCACTCCGCGTACTTGTACCTCGTAGCCTCTCACACCCAACAACTACAGCAACAAATCATAAACAATATATAAGTATGATTTTACAATGAATTTACTAGAAAACGGAAGAGATTATCTATTGGGAAACTGATCTTGTGATATAATCTATTGGGAAACTGATCTTGTGATACATTTCACCAGTGACGTACCTGTGCCGTGTACTTCGGTACTTGTATCTTCCCCATGACACCAGTGGAGTCCATGCGGGATGCTTCGTTCACTGTATTACCCCATATATCATATACAGGTTTCCTTGCACCGATAACTCCGCCTACCAGTGGTCCACATGAAACACCGACGCGCAGTCCAAAATTGTTGAATGAATGTTTGTTTACTTCATCTAATCTATGACGCATAGCCATTGCAAAGTCTATCAGTGCACACAAGTGCTCCAGATTCTCTGAATGACAACAATCCTAGTACCAAACATATTGCATCAGAACTAATACCACCTGAAAAATAATTAAAACTTACCTTATGTGTTGGATTCAAACCAGACGCCGCCATATATGTTGAACCGACAGTTTTGATTTTCTCAATAGAATGAAATCTCTTCTCTACAAGCAGCTCGTCAAAATCCACTGCAAATATTAATAAACCAACTGTTGATAAACTATTAACAATGATATACGGGTATATGATATACCTATGATCTCATTTAGTAAGCGAATGCATTCCATTCCTTTATTTATATCTTCCGAGTAAAATTCAGTGAAATTGGGTATACTGGCGAACATTACACCAACTTCGTCACGTGATTGTGAATACAATTCCTGCAAAATATATACATTGAAGTTATACTACAACATATATCACACATCATTCTTACATCTGGTTGTCGTTCTTCTGTAAGAAAATGTCTGGCCACGTGTACAGGTAGAATGTTTTTCAATAACTGCGTATTATTATGTCGTGTCTCTATCATATCGTCCAGTTCTCTTTCCGCTTGTTGTTTCCAGAGAAAATCTAACCTTGAAGTCACCTCAACCAAACGAGCATGGTACGCAACCATAATGAAGAATACTGCCAGCAAGATCAACATTTGTGCAGCCAGTGGAATCCCAGGACTGTCACATACAATCTAATTATAATACACACTGAATCTGTATCAATATTTCTACCAACTTACTCATTAGTATCCGTTACAGGGTTTTTATCATCCGTGCTGTTGACACTTCTGCTCGCTGTATTGTCAAATGTGTGTGGGAAAAACACCAGAATCAAAATGGAATACGCAACGACCATTACTACAGCTAGGAATGTCTTTATCAGATAGTACAACTTCAGCGCTGTAGCTAACGCAATCATACACAGTACCCACATGAATACTATGTATTCGGGGTGCATACAGTCCTTTGGATAATGCCCTTCAGACTCATCGTTACTCATACCAGTCTCCTCGGTACTATTTAACATTTTCAATTGATCTTCTATCGTTTCGAATATGGTAATATTCGGATCCACATTTCGTTTGACGCGTTTCGAATTTTGTGTACAATTAGTATTATTTTTACAATTAGTTAAATTCGTAGGTTCTTCCGTATACGTCTCATTGAAATCGATAAACATATTATCAATTTTAGCGTCCATTTTGTCGGATATTTTCGATGTAAACAAAGGATTTTCAAGGGCTGAATTATTTTTTCTTCCATCCAGCGAGACTAGTTTTCTCGCTAATTGTTCTAAACATTCCGTTGAACAATTCTCGTGGTCTAAAATGTCTGACACTTTGATGCCACTCAATGTTATGTTATGATGAACAGTCGCCGTTAGGAACAGGTTTAAATTGATCTCTTGTTTATTGCGAAACAAATCTTTAGCAGGTTCTGTTTTCTCGTCATTGCTCGCAGGAGAATCATGTTGAACCAAAGCATTTTCATAGATGTTGAGATTCGATATGAATATTGGTTTATCTGATTGAAGATACAGAGGGTACATATTCTTATGGCTTTGCTCAAATGATCTGGATGTTTCAGTTTCATCTTCAAAGTTCGAACAGAGAATTAGACTCAATGACACCGCCGTGGACATTAAAATGATGACAATGCATATTAAAGCGGTTCGACAATTTCTGTTGTGCACAAGCATGGACGAGAACTTTTGTAAACTGATTGGCAACTGCTCAAATTCCGCCGCCATTACAAGTACCGTGGTTGCAGTCAGCAGGATAGATGTCACCACTAGACAGGCGACAATGAGTGGACATGTTGGAAGAATAAGTACATAGCACACTAGAACGAACAGCCATACGATAAAACAACAGAGCATATTCGATTGAAACATGTCTTCTCGTACTTGGAAAAACTGTAAATAAATACAGACAATATTTAGTAATGTATGAAGCATTTCTAATCGTATAGATGTGTTACTTTTAATTCTGTGTCTCGCTCTTTGAAACGTAATGTCCACGGATTGACGTTTGCATTGCGCATGCGCTTGTTACTCTCAATCTCGATACTCTGGTCCATAATTTCATCCACAAGTTCAGCAGGGGACAGGGTGGTTCCACGGTTCTTACGGCTCTTTTTCTCTTCGAGACTCTGCGAAGATGAAATATAATTGGCATTGCATCCCAAGTACTCGTACTCGTCGTCGAGTTCCGGTGAAGCATTGTGCAACTGAAATATTAGAAATAATGGCAGGTGATAGAACTATATATGTGTGCTGGCATACGTGTATACGAACAACCAACTATACAAACAATTAAATTACAGTGAACGTACAATGCAGCGGTATTACTGTATATAAAGCAACCAATCTCTACTTGAAAATAAAATAACGAATATATAATTAAAGGGACGTTGACATCAGGCAGCAATGAATGCGAGATAACACAATATTAATGACCAGAATTTTACCATTATCTTAACAAATACAACTCGGATGATGAACTCAAATTATTCATCTATACTTCCAACATATACAATGAATCAAACATGAACCAATGTATTCCATGTTCACATGCTACTACACACAAGTTCTACCCTGTAATACGATCAATAAAACCTTATCGATTAGGTAAGAGCGCAGATAACTAATTCTATAATTCCAAACCAAATAATTAGCTTGCATTAGCTATAAAAATGCAACTTAAATTTCGCACTATCACGTTTATCAACATTTGTAGCTTATAAATTATTTTCAAGTATTATACATACAGTACAACAGCATCGGTTGACATATTCACATTAAAAGTAAATTATTAAATCCTACAATAAATTATTCGCTAGATTGTTATTAATAACATACACAACAAACACGTACACTGACTTGTATATCAAACATATAAATCCTTGTGAACATTAGTGTGTTACGTGAACAATTAAATAAACATACATACATATACGGTTGTGCTTACATTTTCAAACGGTATCTCCGGTGTCCAATCAGTGGTCGTCTCCTCATCGACCGTAACAGTTGACTGTTGAGGACCACTGTCGCTCCGTGCGCGTTGTGGTTGTGCAGTGCGTGTCGGTGTAGAATTAACTGCTACTTGTTTCAACTTTTCTAGATTATGTTGTTCATCTTCGATCCACAGATTGTTACTAAACAAACTAATAAACAACAACAGAATTCATTCTAATGTGTTGAAAAGTTAATGCTGACGTGTCACAAGTGTAGTTTTAATGTAAGTGTACATATAGGTTAGAAATGCTGACCTGGGTCTCGGTGCTAATCTCCTGCGAGGTCTCTTCGGTTCTACCTGTTTAATAAGGTACGTTTGGACATCGTGTTCTCGTAAATACGTGTCCCTTTCATTGCCGTTTCCTGGTTCTACCTCATATGCATCATTCAGACATTTTAAAGTTGATTCGGATATGTGTACACGTCTACAAGAGACATAATTTATTGTATATTAAATGATTAGTTTTGCTAAATCGACAGGAAATGAATACCGATTTATTATCAACACCACGACCTTTTATGCACTGTTACACTTTTAATCGAGAAAGTCATCATCTATACAAATCTAATACTAATTTAATTATAATTACACAATATTTTCATTAAACATAGTTTAAATTAAAACTTACTCACCCAGGTTTGCCTCCTGATTCTAGGTGATTGGCAAGAGTGACATCATACGACCAAACATCGAACTGCCATTTCCTCAGCCCCAATACGCCACAGAGAACCGACCCAGAGTGTATTCCAATTCGCATATTAAGATCCACCTGCAAGTATTCCCACAATCATGGATAATTTTATCAGTGAACGTGATTGTATGACAATCATAAATAACTCTATACATGCGCCCGAATGCAAGTTAATAAACTATAAAACAGAATCTCTAGCCGGCCAAGTGCCCGGCATGATGGCCGAGTACCATACACTGACAATCGACATAGAATTACCAAATGGGCGAGTGGATTCACACAAATATTTCTGTAAACATCTCCGAATGTTCCACAAGATTCAAGAAATCATGGGCAAAGCTCAAGGTGCTTTTGAGAAAGAAGATTACGTGTACAATTTCTTGATCAAAGAGTGTGAGAAAATATGTAACTACAAACTCAGTTTTGCACCAGAATGTTATTTAGCTATAAAAGATAAACTATTCGTGCTTGAAGATCTAAAGAAGTTGGGTTACAGAAATGCAAAATATCCGCACAGTTATTCAGAATGCAAACTTGCATTACGAGCCGTTGCACAGTTTCATGCATTAACGATCATTTACGAAGAGAAACAAAGAGCATTAACCGGTAAAAATTACACGCTTTACGCTAAAGATTCGATTTTATTTAAAGATACATTGTACCGCAGAGACGAGACATACTTAGGGCGACAATGGTTCAACAACTGTTTTACTTCGGTAGCTAAGCTTATAGACTTAAGTCCATATCCTCAAGTAAAGGAACGATACATGAAACTGGAAGAGGAGACTTATGAAAGAACAACTCGTTCCACAAAATATCTCAATGTTATCTGTCACGGTGATGTGGCTTTGAGCAATGTGATGTTCCAAGATGGCGACGACGGACAGCCAATCAACTGTAAGCTTTTCGATTATCAAGCACTGAGATATATTCCACCCGCACACGATGTGCTAACGTATTTATACCTCGTTACAAAAGCGGAATTTCGCAAAGAACATTTACAAGATCTTCTAAAGTCTTATTATGAAGACCTGAAGAGAGAACTGGAAAAGAATAATATTCACATAGAGAACCATATGACGGAGGAGAGTTTTTATGATAGTTGCAAATATACAACACCACAGATTGTATTGCAAACTGCCACGTATAGTACTATGATACCGTTACAAGATTATCCGCATATCCAGCAAGATCAAGAATTATACAAACATTTCGTGTACGGAGACAGAAGTCCTCAATGTATCGAGGCTTATAAAATGGGAGGTGTATTTAAAGAAACTATAGATGCCTCGTTCAAAGAACTATGTGATATATAATTAATGTTAAACTGTCATAACTTGTAATATCTGTGTATGAATAAAATATAACTATGAATATATGTTGTTTTATTGAATATGAAACTGTTTGTTTCACAGTACAATGATACAAAACTTCACTATATTAATATGATATAAAAAACCTGTCTAAGGATGTACGTGTTATACGTAGAATTATCTGTTTATTAAAATAATAAACAAAAACTGTCAGAATGCAAGTAATGAATGAAGGTCATTACTACCACTCCAACCAGTTTTTTTCAATCTCTGTATGACATCCAACCGGCCTGTTACAGCTTTGCCAGTTCATCTATAGTAATGATAGCATTTAGTTTAAAATAAACACAGTTTAACACACATCCAATAATCTACACTATCTTATCACTGTGTTAAATCAAAGATAAGTTTAATTAATCTCTGGTTTATAGTACACACACTGACATTCTAAACTACTACAATAATACAACAGTAATTTAAGAGTGTTATTCCAGTGAACTAAAAACTACCGAAATGGCTCAAGACTACCAACTAACCACGAACGATTGCAATGCCATCCTTCAACAACACTTAAACTCGAAAAACTTCCAAATCTTAAGTTTCGAAGAAAAATCTATCAGCAAAAATGTTACTGGAATAATGGGCGGTCACAATAAACTTGATATCACCGTCAAGATCGACAATGACATTGTGCAGAAGTCATTCTTCGCGAAACGGATGCGGTCAGCGTACGACATTCAATGTAAAATGATCAAAGTGCAAGGTGCCTATGAGAAAGAATACTTCGCGTACAAAGTGTTCAAGCCTCTGCTTGACAACGAAGATAATTACAAGTGTGATTACATGACGGACTGTTATTTCACAGTGAAAAATGATCTGCTAGTGTTTGAAGATATGAGCACCGATGGATACGTTGCCAACAAGGATGGAACAATGATGCTAGATCTGACCAAACTATTACTAGGCTTAGATGCCACAGCAAAGTTCCATGCCGGTTCCATCATTTATGAAACGCGCAAATCCAAAATTCTAGGAAAACCATACAAACTGTCGGATGAATATTCTGAATACTTCCAGGAACCATTGTATCGAAAAGACGACGATTATTTGGGCAACAAAATGTTCAAAGCGTTTAGCAAGGCTGTTACAGCTCTGATTGACCTAATACCACAATTTGAAGGCCGTCGAGAGGAAATCAAAAAGAAATACTTGACACAAGTGGATCGCGTGTACGAACTAGTGAAAGTGTCAGATAGATTTTGCAATGTGATTTGCCATGGAGATCTTTGGACATGTAACCTACTTTACAAATACAATGATGATGATGTTCCTGTTAGGTGCAAGATCATTGATTATCAAGCCTTGAGGTATACGGTGCCGGCACAAGATTTTTTGTGCCTTATATCGTCGAGCGGTATAAACTATGAGGCTCATTTTGAACAATTGAAACAGCATTATTATAACTGTTTACAGAAATATGTGATGGACAGTGGTATTCATTTAAATAATCATATGACTTACCAACAGTTTCTGGATAGTATCGATTATATTTTTCCATTTGTTATCGTACAGAGAGCGAATTTTACCCTACTCAGTTTGACAGTGTTGGATAAGGACATTATGAGTGATGGAAAATTGTTTGCGAAATTTATGTATGACGATATGACTGACACATGCATAAAGGGCTACAAAGAATATGAGAAGTTTAGAGAATTTGTAGATGTTTCATTTAAAGATTTGGAGAAATTGTAAAATTATTTTATAATTTATAATGATGGAAAAGTTTATATTCCTTCATTTTTAATTTAATTAATGTTGAATGTCACATAAGATTACATATTGCTATATTAAAAATATATTTGTTGTTTATTCTTAAATATACAAAGATGACAATATAATATATGATAGTATTTTTTATTTGTAGAAAATTTCCTCTATTCATTAATGTAAATATGTATGGAATTACATGAAAAACGCAAATCATTTCTTGTGTATTTACATTAAGATAACACAATCCTCTATGTATTTATCTACGGTTCTAATATAACCGACAAACGATTAACTAATTATAGTTCCACGGCCAACTATACATGATATTTATCTTAGCACATGACCAACATCAAGTGATTATATCAATCAACACACTGTATAACTATACATACAATGAATGACTCGTGTGTTTTAACTCCGAAACCGTCGCAAATAACCAAAGAACAATGCTTGAAGATTATCGAGAAAAAATTCGGCAATGCCAACTTCGATATTATTGATTATAAACTGTCGAGATTGGATGAAAAGTGTGGCTTCCTGGGTGAACATTTCCGTCTAACTATAAAAGTGCAACAAAACGGCCATGAACCCGTCGATGTGTTTTGTTTTGCAAAATTCCTGCCGGACAATCCAGCACAGATAGAATTCGCAGTGCTGACTGGGTCTTTCAAGAAAGAACTGTTTGCCTACGAGACAATATTCCCAAAAATCAACTCTACTGGCATTGGATACCTTAAATCATGTATACCCGAGTGCTATTTTTTGAAATCCAATTACGTATTGGTGTTTGAAGATGTGTGCACGCGAGGCTTCCAGCCACTGGGCCGATACGGATACTTGGATTATGATCACATATTGGTGATTGTGAAAATGCTAGCCAGATTCCACGCTGCAAGTTTAATTCTGGAAGAAGTCCTATCAAAAAACCAAGACAGGCCGTACAGATTCATTGAGGAATATCCGAACAGTTTCTATGAAAGTTTTTATATTGATGAGAAAACTCATCGAGGTGGACAAGGACTCTATGCAGCTCTAAAAGGTCTTCAAACTGCAGCAGATTTATTTCCTGACATGGACTCCAAAATATCCGACGAGGAGTTCAAAAAGCGAATATTCAAAGCTTGTAAGAGAATTTTCGCGCTGGTCAAACCTTCTAGCAAGTTTCGCAACGTAATTTGTCATGGAGATTTGTGGTGTACGAATTTCATGATGCAATATAAAGATGGCCGGCCATCCGAGTGTTTGTTACTGGACTTTCAAATACTAAGATACTGTCCTCCTAGTCATGATTTCATGTCATTCCTTCATCTCACCAGTACAAGAGAGTTTCGTCAACGACATCTACTTGATTTACAACGTACGTACTACGGTGAACTAGAAACATTATTAGCTCATCATGGCTTAGATTTGTCAACTCTGATACCGTACGAAGAGTTTGTTGTGAGTTGTCAAGAACAGAGGCATTTCGCGGCAGTACAAACGGCAACATATTGTCAAATGACACAGATTAAGGAAGAAGCTGTAAAGATCTATGGAAATGAAAGAGAAAGATGGAATACAGCACTGTACGTGGACAGGAGTGAGATGGTACTGGAGAATTGTAAGAATGATCCAGAATACAAGCAGGTATTGAAAGATGCGGTACAGGAATTGCGGATGCTATGTGAAGAAATGGAAATTTAACTAAGTATTATTTATAAATATTGTATCTATTTGTATAATAAAGAATACACAATGTAATATTTGACGTTTTGTTCATATCAACTAACATCTACATTGTAACGTAACAGTCTGCACTTATCTAACATTACGTAAGATAACTATCTGCATTATCTAAGTAGTTTGCAAAAATAAACCTAACCGCAGGTTTCAATACGGACTTGTTTATGGTGCATGGATAGTATTTTAGTAATTTGCTCAGCGCATGTGTTGAAGGTCAGGACCCGCGCTATCACACGCACGCATATGCGAGAGCAGAATTATGTCATAATGAAAATCAGTTACGAGTGCGCACGAGTTGTTCAAGATGCAGCCGGTGCATAATATAACATTGACAGAGTGTAAATTAATTCTTCAACAACACTTATAGGTCAGTTCAAATGACAACATTGAAATCCTCGACTTTGAACCGACGTTAAGCGAACATATAATGCACCGTTTCCCCTACTCCACGTACATATATGTGAATAGAATGTAGTCAGATCACGTGATAAGGAAAATATTGTAAAATTTAGAACAATATACACTGTCACACGTACATACTCAGTAGATTATAATTTAATTTAGTACAGTTCATATCTAGCAAGTCTAGACGTAACAATCATGAGTGGAACAAATAACATGGTTGTACAACCACCGCACATAACACCGGAACAATGTCAGTTGATTATTGCAAAGAAATATCCCGGTAGACGGGTCAACATTGTGGACTACAGTCTCACAAATATGGATGAAAAGTGCGGATTTCTCGGCGAACATTGTCGACTAACAATCACAATAAACACGGATGGCAACAGTGGAAATGCACTAGTGAAATGTTTCGCTAAGTTTATGCCAAACACAGCATCACAATATGATTTTGTCGAAGGAACAGGTGCATTCAAAAAGGAAGCATTCATCTATGAAGTATTGTTTCCGAAAATCCATCAATATGGCATCGATTACCTGGAATCGTGTGTAGCGGAGTGTTACTATGTGAAACCGATGTACGTGCTGGTGTTTGATGATGTAAACATGCATGGTTTTAAACCATTATCCAAATATGAAAACTTGGATTACGATCATGTAATGATAACACTGAAATCAATGGTGAAATTGCATGCCAGCAGTTTGATATTGGAAGAAAAACTGTCTGAAGAACTGGGAAAACCATATCGACTTTTAGATCAGTACGCTGATTATTTCTATGAAACATTTTTCCTAAATAAGCCAAAGCACAAAGGTGGTGAAGGTGTTTTCGCAGCAATGAAGGGTCTTCAAACAGAAGTGGATCTATTCTATGTAGACGATTCGACCATATCGAATCAAGATTTCAAAAACTGGATTGAACAAGCTTGTATAGATAAATTCGAGTTAGTTAAACCATCTACAAAGTTCAGAAACGTTCTGTGTCATGGAGATTTATGGTGTACGAATTTCCTGATGCAATATAACGATGGCCGACCAGCTAATTGTGTGTTTGTGGATTTCCAAACTGCCAGATACTGTCCGCCAAGTCATGATTTCATGAGCTTTCTCTATCTGACTACCACGCGAGCATTTCGACAGCAGCACCTGGAGAATCTGCAACACATCTACTACAGTGAACTGCAGCAGTTACTAGTCCATCATGATTTACACTTGCCAGCTCTTATATCGTACGAGGAGTTTCGTGAGAGCTGTCAAGAACAACGACGATTTGCAACGGTACTGACAGCTACATATACAACATTAACACAGATCAAGAATGAATTTATCATGGATTTTGTCCAGGATGACGTGAAATGGAATGAGGCATTATACATGGACCGGAGTACAATGATCAGGGAAAATTGTAAAAATGATCCGGCATACAGGCACGTACTACAGGAGACAATGAAAGATTTAAGGACCTTGTATGAAGAAGATCTTGGGCAAAAGTAATTTTGTATGTTTATCTAGAAAGACAGTGTAAAGAATTTATATTGTTATATAATAGACCTATAGTGAAATAGTTAATAACCTAGATTATAACATATTGTTAATGCTTTTAGTATCTTTATACAAGAATTAAATCAATATTTGTTAAAAACTTCAGTTTATCTTTCTTCACGAATTATCTATAGATTATAACGATATGGAAAATAACATGTTGCAAATGTAGATATGTATTATCTATTTGATTTCTCGGAATTTACATATATTATATTTATATCACATATTTCAAATTACTTTTAACATAATTCATATTATATAGAAAATAATAACTACAAATACCAAATCAATATACTTATGTAAGTCAACTAAAAGAACAAATTATATATCGAAATTTTCGCATATAATACGAAAATCTTTAATACACTGTCCCAGCATAAACTTGTATTGTGCATTTTTGTTGCACATTTTCGTTATCAATTCACTGCGATCCTCGTAGAAAGATGATCGACACAAGTCGTCATCTTTAAACAATTCTGACATCTCTTCCGAGGTAGCCATAATGTAATGGAAATGCGTCACACTCTGCGCAATCGCAAATACTTTGTAATACTCACAACTGTCCAGGAAATCGTTGTACGGAACTAAGGTTTCCACATCGTAGCCATATTTGGCCAACGTTTGTCCAAGATGTTTATGGTAAATATCAATGATTTCATTCATGAAATTTGCACGGAATTTTCGTGAAGTTGTTAGATAAATCAGCGCCATTAAATCTTGAGCTGGTGGACATTTTTTGATGTGTTGAAAATCAACCAACTTACAATTAACGGGCTTAGCATTTTCGTATTTAATCAGAATGTTGTTGGCCCATAAATCTCCATGACAAATTACGTTTCTATATTTAGTAGACGGAGTACAGTATTCGTACATTAATTTTCCATAGATTATCTCCGCTTTTCGTTTGAATTCATCATCTGTAATTGTGGATTCAGGGTCGGAGAATAGATCTATATGTGTCTTCACCCCCTTAATACACGCCTGTATCGTACGTCTCCCAATGTAATCTTCTGCATCGGTACAATAATAAACATCGTTTAGCTTCGCAAATTCCTCTACAACTCTAAATGGTTTTCCATTCTTCGATAGTTTCTCCTCGAGAATCAAGCAACATGCATGCATCTTCGCCAATGTGTGCACGATTACACATACATGTTTATAATCTAAAGCTTTGTGTTTATTCAGTGGCATATATCCGCGAACGTCTAGATCTTCAAAGATCAACACATCATTATGACGAGTAAAGTAACAAGAGGAAACACAATGCAAGATATCTTCGATACCAGCAGAAATCATCGACTTAAAAACCCCGTCGTACATAAGGATCTCATTGTCAAAAGATCTAGTTTTAATTGCAAATTCTTGAAACTCCGACGTTGGAAGAAACTTGGCAAAGAATTGCAAGATCTCTGATTTTCCTTTTTGGTTGACATATGCACGCAATTTCTTATGAGTACCGAGGAATCCACTCACTTCTGATACAGGATTTAGTTCGTACTTGACAAGAGTGTAATTTGTGGTCTGCAGACGATTTCTTACAGTTGTATGACAATCTTCACGAGAAAATCCATTCTTCACGATCATATCTTTTATTTCTAACAACATTTCATCGACCCATTTCTTGAAATACGATCCCTCATAGTACTTTTCGCTAACAATCGGTGACCTGTCCACAAATGCGAATGCTGCAAACGCTTCTTTGTCGGTAATCAATTTTTCCAAGAAATCAAATCCAGGTCTTTGAAATGTGTAATAGTATAAAGCTTCTACTTTCACGCACGGCAAGATGTATTTAATACTCGCCACAAACTCATCAATGGGAATTACTTTATTAGCATCTACTTCGCCGGCTTTCAACTCCGCACACAGCCAATCATAATACAACCACGTCAGCTCGTCCAAGTGATGTTGACGCGTTTCGGCAGTAGTTACTTGGTACAAAAGTTTCAACACATCGTACATGGGAGGATAGTATTTTATTAGTTGGAAATCTAGCAACTTGCAAGCAACTGGCAAGTCTTTTTCATACCTGAACAACATATTCTTTCTCCACATATCACCATGGCAGCACACATTTCGATATTTTGGCGCGGGTTTCGTCAGCTCGAAACAACTCTGAGCGAGCTCGTCGAACTTTTGTTTAAACTCCTCGCGAGATATTTCTTCCTCGGGCATACGATCTATTATAGCATGAACGCACTTTACCGAAGCGATGTGCCATTGATAGCCCAAGAAATCTGGATCATCCCTGAAGAAATTTTCATGCAAATACTCAGCATAATCTTCCCATATCCGATACTCGCGTCCAAGCTCTGCACTCTTCTTTTCCTCATAAATTATATTAGCCGCATGCAACTTGGCCAGAGCTGCAAGAACTAGTTTTATGTGATCCAGATCTAGAATATCTTCTGATTTCGTCGTGACAAAACCTTCTTGGCTACAATCCTCCATAACTACAAGATTGCCACTTCTGGAGAAATAGAATTTTGGTATAATACTTTCGTCCATTTTACGATGGTACTTTTTAAATTCTGGTATCAAAATTTCATAGAAAAATATCTCATTTTCATATGCTTGTACTTGTTTACTATATTCGCACATCTTGCTGAGATCGGTGGCTTCTTGCTTTGAGAAGAAAGAAACTTTCTCCTCTTTGTTTTTGTTCTTCGTGCGGACTGTTAGCCAATAATGGTCGCCCAGGAATCCCGCCAAACCAGCACCCAGCGGGGTGAAGAGAAAATCGACCAGTTGGTAATCGCGGTTGCCATAGTATCGATTCATAATCACTTCACACTCCTGAGTGGAGATAATTTTGGAACCGTTACTCATGATTTAACTGGTGTTTGTTGCACAATTCAACAACAGTTATGGACTGACTGACTATTCTCACAACAGCGGAGCAAGATCTGCACAGTTCAACGTTAGCACACGTACTAATGTGAAATCTAAACTTGTCCAGCTGTTTTATTTAAACGATCTCGTGTGGTTGAATTGATGAATTTTTTCACACGAGCATGAGGAAGATAATAGCAGAATTATCTTATTGAGCTGCAGTGTAAATATGTGCGCGGAATATGAAAGCTTTTGCATGTCATGCTGTCGCTCACAAATGAGTGTCAAAAGTTAATCTAGTGTTGTTACAATTGATAATAATATCTGAATGTCTGTCGGCACGTGGATGAGAATAAATAAATAAAACATCACGCGATATCTCAGTTACTTAGGGTAGATAAAAGAATGAAACTCGAACAATTTTACATTATTCTACGAAGTTAATGGGTTATAATATTTTATGCAGATAAGTATGCATTTATTATGAGTATACTACGTGAACCATAAAAACAAACAAATAACTATACAATTTAAATACTTGGAATGACTAAACAAAATATGATTTATAATGTTATTGTGTAATTTCTAAATTTATGTAATTGCAAATTTACTCGCATATCATGACGTAGTATACCGCAAATATGTATTTCAAAGTCAGACAAGAAAATAAACATAATTATTTGTACTATGTATGTGCTTATATGAACACTAATTGTCCTTATGTTACTTTTTTGTTAATCATGGCGTATCATAAATGACTTTTGTTTAATGTGATTTTAGCGCAAATAAATTAAAGATTGTAGGCGTAAAAAACGAGCTATCAGATAACATAAAAAGCAGAAAAAAATAGTCGAATAATTTGTCTTGCAGTATTTGTTTGTATAATAAATATACAGTATAAATTGTTGAAGACAATTTTCACTGACCTGTGTTTTATGTCGTACATCTCTGATAGCCTTTATCATATGCAAGCCCATCTCTACGCAACAGTGCGCATGATCAGTCCGTGCGATTGGTAGGCCTGATACACAATAGTAACAATCGCCTAGCAACTTGATACGCAAACAATGATTTTCCTATATAAACAAAACAAATCTCTTTTAATTCATATCATATATAGAATCTGTTATACGTACTTACCGTTGCTAACTTGTCAAAACGGGCAAAGAGATCATTAAGTACACGGACCAATTCTTGTGCACTACACTGAGAAGCCAGCGCTGAAATAATATAAGATGTAACATGAGTTATACACACGTTCAGACATGTTTAAACATGAACTGTTATTATTACCTGTAAAGCCTTTAATGTCAGCAAATAGTATGCTTACATTCTCGTATCGATGAATGTATATTTTATGAAACTGATCCGGCTGAAACGCACCACCACGTTCTTCTTCTCTGGCGATATCACGAATCATTTCTCTAGCCACAAAATCAGGTAGCACTATAAACAAAACACATATACACTTGTGTTTAACACACATACATACACAAATGGATATTGTTGTATAATTTACCTGAAAGAAGTAACTTCTCTTGTCGATCATTTTCCTTCTGTGTATGATATCTTGTTTCCATTGACCTGTGCGTTTCCAAAAACGCTTCCCTCTGACCTCTGTCTGTTAAGTACTTTTTGTACATGCCGGCAAAATTCACAGCCAAATATAAAACCATATTCGCTATTAGTTGACGGATAAAACATTCATCTAAACCCTATGAAAATTTAATGATAAATTATAGTAAAACATTAGGAAGAATATGAATAGTTTCTTACTTGACTGTGTTCCTGATCTTCGCTCAATCGCACGCCCAACGTGACTAGAATATGACAAAGGGCAGAGACAGTGCCCGCCACCATGCACCATCGCAGAGGCAACGGAAGCATAGCGTACGGAACGAATAATATGAACAAAAAGTACCATATCAAGTCCTCACTGCTTGAAAATCCAACACCTTCACTTAAGAATCCTAAAATCAACAATTACCTGTTTTTATATTGTACAAATACTTCCAACTAAGAGTACTGAACAACTGTGTAATCTGAATGTACGCACCCTGCACATTTAGTAACATCCATGTACACATGGCTGCCCAGTGTAAGTAGTTATTAGCAAAACATCTCCACCATCCCAGCACACATATCGCAATATTCGCGGCCACACAACACACAGTCCAAATCACCGAATCTGCCACATTCCCATTCTCATAATTATTCACTGCCCACGCTGCAGACAATGCTATCTGTAAGTAGAGAACATATAAATATTAACCCCGTTCAAGTAGTACATACATGTATATCTATTCAACAACCAACCTTCAAAAACATGTCGACTATGTTAACAATAATAAGTGATTTCTGCCTCTGTCGGTGTGAATACCGTAAGTACTGGATCTCAAGGTGTTTGTCGTGAAAACTATTCGTGAGACATGGCCAATGTATTCCCTTATACGTAAGTCCTTTCTTAAAAAAAGTGCTGAGATCTGAAACAAATCAACTTTAGCACAAATGAATTTTCAACAACTTGTTAACTATAAACCTTCTGGTTTCTGTGCTTGTATATCTTCATCGCGGGCAAATATTGAATCACCATTTCCTTGAACTGTTCCCCAAAAGTAGTCATCATTATTTTTCTGGCAACTGTCACTTCGATTCCTTAACGTAACCTCTGAATGATCGCCGGTTGTGTGTGAGTTATCTTCTGTCTATAAAAACACATTCAATGGTCTATTACACTTAATTAGTACAATGTATCACTTGCAAGTGGAATAAAAATGAATTATTATTATTATTACGTTGTTAGTTGATGTATCTGTTATTTATTTTGACACGAGTAATTGTAGACATGCGCAACACTGCTGTGTACTGATACCTGTTGGTTGGGTTGCAGATGTGGCACGGCGCAAGACTCGACATCACCTCCAGGAGTGGACTCCGGAGTAGCAACTGTGCACATATTCCAGGGAATATGATTCCGGGATTCTCTACTTGTATTACAATCTGTAACTAACGAATGAAACTCACTATAATCCAACAAAGAATACTTTTTTACTGACAATTTATTACATACTTTATTGCATTTAGAATTACCGTCGACAAAGATAAGATGTATGTAGAAGGTATGTTTGTTTTTAATTTGAGCGGTCGTAACATCTTGAGACTAGTCACAATATTTGCAGAGGATATATTGTGGTCCGTTCATGTCTTTTATGGCCTGGTAAAGCAAATATCTACGTCGTTTATCATGCTGTTTTTGAGATGAGAATCGTGTTAACAACGTGAACTTGTATAGTAAGGAGTTTGATGTTAGCCTTAATGCAGATTATTCTTCACCGTGTCCCGTGGTACATCTTACGTGCAAATTTATGCTGATTTACACGTAGTTCTACATCTTGTCGTTATGGCGTTTGTAAGCGTAAACACATTCAAATCTTGTTGAGTTTCTTTTTGTTAACAGTGCGCGCAAAGGAACTTTCAACTTTATGATTTATGCATGGCTCTGCGCACTTACTTCTCGTACATATATTAAAACCATAACTAAGTTATTTGGCGTCTTTAAACATTCCTACAAGATGCAACGTACAGGAAATGTTGTAATGCTTTTCAGGAGTATATATAAAATATTATATACAATCATCAATTGTCTAGCTTCAGAGGGTAAAATCAGTGTAAATAAATCAATCTAGTTAATTTTTCATACAAATTCAAACACGTGAGTAGTATATACACGTTTGTATACTACTTATATATGATTATATGTACGCTTGCATAGGTATGGTACTGTATGTGCTATGTGTGTATATTTGAATTAATTGTATGTATGACACCATATGTGCTTGTTGGAATGTGTGTTTTCGTCTCCAGGCAACTGATGGACTTCGCGTACCCGTAAACATGATCAAAACGCTGATAATGTGTGTTTATTTTTAGTAAATCCCTCATTAGCACACAAACACACACGCACAGGCACGCACACAGAGAGAGAGCGAGGCAGGATATGGCTGGATGTATAACATGGAAGTGCGACCAGGGATTAACAGAGCGCGAGGGAGGAATGCGGGGTACTTTGTCGTATGATCACGCATGACTAGTCCAATCAGTCATCACCACCATCCTCCTTCATCCACCGCTAAACCGATACCCGGTTCCGTTACCGTCACATCTATAATTAGTACTGATTGATTATAAATTATAAATTGGGCCAATGCGAAACCCACGTGAAATATATTTCATATATAGATATAGTAGCAGCAGAATGTAATATGTAACAATGACAACTCTATTATTGATATATTATTATTATTATCTGACATTTCACTCTATGTCTGTGGTAATCGGTTGAATAAAATCAACCAGCTGCTCGCCTTAATATTAATAATTCATAAGGAACAATTTCAGGGTTGCACACAACACAACACATTACACGGGAAAGTGTGAAGTTTCCAGAAACAGCTGTTCTGCCTTACAAATTAATTTATGCAATTACTACTCGTACAAAAAGAATATATTAATATACATTTCTGTGACAAGACAGTTCATGTTTAAACGTACAAAAAGTGTAATAGAATTATAATTCTATTACATTTTAAGGCAAGGGAGTATATATATATAATGAGTATTTTAGTGTGTCACATGTAAACATAAGTACATGTGGGTGTGTGTGTGTGTGTGTGTGCAGTGTGATGTCACTCCTTTAAGGATGGACACAGCAGGGACACCGGAAGGAAGTGAAACGTTCCCTTGCGGGCCAATTAAGTCAGAGGAAATACGACGTACAATGAGTTATTTGTTCATCCGTTATGTGTAAGAGAAAATGTAGCAACTACATTGAATAATATTCATTTTTCTTCTTTTATTTTCAGCATTTAATTTACATTGGATGAAGAGGAAAAGCGAGTTAATTTAAGTATGAATAGTTTTACGAATTTACATGTTTAAAATAAACGAAGACAAGTTTGTAGTTAATTTCCATTTTATTATTGCTATCAAAGTTATTTAAATCTCATCCGATCAATACTGACATGCGGTTTGATCAATAAGCGTTTAGATATTTTTATAGCAGTATTATGATCTTTTATTCCAATTCTCTACACAACGACGGATTCATATTTAAGAATGCAGAAGTACTCGTATTAAGATTTTAGAATTTTCTACAAAATTAAAAGTACATTTAAGGAACTAGACTTGCTCTCCCAACACGACAAAACAAAACGAATAATTTTTAATGAAACAGCCAGCCAAGCGTAGGTAATGTTTCATCTCTCGCGCAAATTTAAAAAGTCGCGCTTGTAATTAAGACAATTTCTGTTAATTAAAATCTCTTTTATCCTTGTACCGTCTGCGTCAACTGTACAGAAATAAAAATACTAGGACTTCTTTGTGCAAATATAAGAGTGTGTAATCTCTGAGGAGAGTTCTAGAACAATAGATCAGAATGGAGTCTGTCATGAACAATACTTAAATATGAAGATATATGGTGTAATTATTCTAATAAGAATTATATCAAATGGAAAAGTACAATGAAAAATACTGAATATTCAAAATGTATGTAGATTTTAGACAAAATTTTTCATTCCTTTGTCCATAATGATATAGTGTTCAATACGTATATATGTTGTGTGGGTAGTTACACAAATATGTACGCCAATTATCTCACTGATAATACTGATATTCACGCATGTGAAGTGAAATTACGTGGAACAGCTGATAACAACGATGTAACATTGATAAGATACTACATACACATTACATACAGTTACAAAATACACCAACATTTTATACAAATAAATGTTTACAAGAACCTATTACAACGATAATAACAACTTATGCTATTATCGGATTTTAAAAATGTATGAAATGAAATGAAATGTAAATAAAATACAAAACACTTAGCAAGAAAAGTACAAAGAAAGAAGTGTAAAAATGAAATGACAAAAAAGTTTACACGTATAAAACAAACGAAGCAAATGTTAGATAAAATGGGAAGAGAATAAAACGAACAAGAATCAAAAGTGACACTTAACGAAAAAAGAAAAACAATGTCTGTTTTCATTTTGTAAAATACAAGTTTGAACCTGCGTAAAGAACGTACAGTAACATCTACTTCAGTTTAATACATTTACTAAGCAGCGTTTAACTGTAAGTGACAAATTTAAAAATAAACATTAAAACTTCTACAAATGTGATAATTCATCGTGTCGTTAAAGTTTCTGAACAGAAACTTTGTTCACTGTGAAAAACAGATGATGTCAAACTAGCTGTTCTGTTCTTATACTGTATAAAACTAGTGATCGTTACTTGCTGGGCAGAGGACGCGCGAGTATAATAAAGTATTTTATAATCTTTCAGCCAGGACATTAGCCCAGAAAGCTACGCTGGTACTTTCATCATCTCATCGACACACAGAGAGCACATACTGGGAACAGAAAACCGCTTTCGCCATAACTATTATGTGAAATCGCTTGCGCTTCGGGCACACAGAAATCAGTGAACTCGTCGTGACGACGTGAATTGGTTTTCACTTGGAAAACACAGTAGTTCAATTTACGGATATATACTTGTATAGTGTATATGAACACATAC
>JAGJTL010000183.1:1721010-1747562 GCA_022063505.1 Calosoma granatense | reverse complement strand
ATATATATATATATGTGTGTGTGTGTGTGTGTGTGTAAGTATGACGTGCAGATGAATAAGTTTCACACGATAATAAGTCTTCGTTACGACTGAAAGTCTCATGTCTGAGAAGAGTCAGCACGAACAAACAAAGAGAGAAGTAGATAGTTGAAAACAAGAAGATAAAAGTATAGACAGACGGACTGTGTAAGAGAGAGCATAGATGTCACAACTTTGGACTGGCTAGTCTGTGTGTGTGTATGTGATGACTAATGGATACGACCACACACAGACATGGAACATTAGTTGACAAGAAAACTTCACAAAGATCATATCATTAAAGTACACTAGATACTTCAAAGTATTAATATTAATGATTCTACATGTACAAAATACCTGCGATAGAGTTTAATATACTGGATCAAAGGGAAGTTAAATAAATATATTAACATACTAATAGAACAGCAAAACAGATGCCAAACAAATGATAATAATAACACTTTATTGGGCAAAGTTCAGCTATAAGCTAATAATACATTTGTGTGAAGAAAATAGTGTTAAACACGCATGGAATTTCAACGTCCTGTTGAGCTCACACATACTCGAATATATTATTATTTTTGTGTTTATTTAGGCAAATCAGTCTAGTTCAAAATGGACGACATACGTACATCAATATATGGGCACGGTAACATGCTACGACATCACGCACGACTCTCTCGGGACCGTTGTCCTTGCGTACGTGCACACGCGAGCTACATCGTAAAATTATTTATAAAAATCGAATTACCCCGCAAGTATGTACTGCCCCTGTACAACCCGTCAAAGACCTTACACCCGTACACTTTAACATTACTAGCACGTAGTAACTTGACTCTTAATATTTTCATTTTTCTCGCGCGCGCGTTAAAGTGTTTAAAAACAATTTTCACAGCTAAGTAAGGAAAAATGTAAACTTGCCTGCAGAAAAAATAAAACGTTGTTTTTCATTCGAGAAAATGTTTGGCATTCTTAAAAGGATAGTATACGTGTGTAGAATATAAAATAAATTTACAGATTGATCACAACGAGAGAAATGTGAATAGCTTGACCATCATCTGGTTTTATTTGTATTGCAATACTATCCATCCACGTTTTTAGTATGTATATACAGAATGTGAACGAATTTTTAAATCTCTTTGACAGTGATGAATTTATATCGAGAATTGACAGAGAAGAATCTTCAAACGAAAAGAAATAAATTTGAAAAAAAATTTCAACACGGATTTGTGTATAATATAGATGCGCACAAAATGGAGCGTTTGACTGTTTTTTTCGTAATTAAAATCTTGTAATACTTGAAGTATTTAATTACCGAATTATACTGTAAATAATTAACGGAATCGCAAAATAAAAAACTCAAGTTTAAGTTACAGTACTTGAGAATAATGATGATGAGGTGAAACTTTGTGCAAGAGTTTAAATCATTAACAAAATTCACACAAAGCTTACGCAGTGAAATGAATGAACATGGAATGAACCCTTTGCAAGAAATGATGTGAGAATCAGACGAATGGGCGGAGGCAAGGAGAGAGAGAGAGCGGTGGAAAGGATAACGACCGAGTTAATTGGATACTTTTTATTGTGTCACTGTGTAATTAATTGCTAAGAGATTACACCAGCGGTAATCAAAAAGTTTGCATCCAAAACGGAACACGAGCTGTAGCAAATCGAGTTAGCAATTTTAAACTGTGGCAAAACTTTCATTTTAAACTCTCCGGTACTCGGGATGTAAATGGTTGCGACAACGATGCAAGATAAACTTGTCGGTACGTTACGTTGTGCTTACGTTACACTGTGTAACGTTACCGTTGCACTAAGTTATGCTACTGTTTAGCTTTTATCGCGCGCATGCACTCACACACACACGCACACAATGTGATTAGTTTATGTAAATTTTATACGTTATTTGATGTTATTTGTACTGGGTGAATAAGCAACAGAAATTGCTATTGTAACTTAACTAACTATACGTTGATAATCTGTATACATTCAGTAAAAACTATTAAAGTATAACATCTTGTATTAATTATTGAATTCTGCGTGTAATATCCAGTGTTACAAAATAGTCTTCTATGTGGAACTATAATTGAACCCGACAACTCCATAGTACGTTTTACAAACCACTGATCTAGAAGATGAATCTCTCTCTCTCTGTAGTGCTGTCCAGACCCCCCGCTAATTGTGCGTGGGGTCACTCATACAACAAGTCAGGTCAGAGTTCACATCAACAGCACTTTAAGCAACAGCACAATGACACTGGGTGCATGGTGGAATGTGGACTGGAAACAGGAAACTTATTAAACCAAAGAGCACTGGGGGGGCGCCCGCGTTAAGCGAATAACGGCGCTCCCGTAATTTGATAATTTCATGGCCTGCTACCCTATACCGTGGACGAAATATTACTTGGAAGCTTCAGGGTGCAGACATAGAAAGGATTTCGTATATTGTTGAGATGTCATATACAGAAGAGCTAAAAGAGAGTCTCCCGTGAACTTGCTTTGAGTTGTGAAATAAACTAGTGCTTACATGGTATAAATCCAAACACAAGCTTTCATATATATTAAACCTTTGATATAACTAATAAATTCACTTCAGATTAATACTAACTCTTCACATTATAATATTACAAGAGATGTATATTCAAGAGATAACAATGAATTTCTAAGTACTCCATTTACTTGTAATGATTTAGTTGAAGAATCCACGTGGGTAAATAAATTTCACAACCTCCGCTACTGTTAGCTGTGCCAAACCCAACACTGTACACTCTGTACGTTCTATATGTACTTGTGTATTTGTGTGTACAGTGTGTGTGTGTGTGGCAATGCCAAGTAAACATGTAATCGGTAAATACAGAATGAATAGAATCCGGAGTTCCAAGACGAATGGTACATACAGCGTCGAAAGCTCCCACTAACCACATGTACACTTACATAGAATAAATACAAATACACTTCTATATATGTATAACAAATATGTAGAAACAAATATATACACGCATGTGACACCGGTACTGGCTTAATGTATGTAATTCATTTCAAATGCAATCAATTCATCAATTACTGTGCCGTTTTTCTCTGGTTTAAAACTGTGTCTGCCCTCTTCTACACGTGGTGGAATAAATTAAGTCAGCGTTTTTTTTTTCTCTCGTTAACTTCGCACAAACCAATCACCAGATAAACCAGAATTACAATCTCGGCTTGTTGTTCAACGGAACGTGACGCGTGACTATGATTTTTCATTAAGCAACACGCACGCGCGTACACATAGTCTGAGGAATTAAAAGATTATATAGTTTTTATTTGATTTTCAAACTGGAATTACATTACACTCTCCGTATATATATGTGCGTGTGTGTGTATGTGTGTGTGTGTGTGTGTGAATATGTAAATACACTTCAGAGGAATTATTAATTAAATAAAACGCCTGATTGCTATGCCCGGCCGCAATACACTAGAGTCATGTTGGTTTCCCGGTTCAATTTCAGTTTCGGAACCGTGGAAATTAACTCAATTTATCCACAGCACATGCCGTAATAGTCTATATAATATATCATTTACTAAACTTCCAGTTCAATTTCGTATAAATTAGCACCAAGAGCAAGGCCATTATGCCATCATCATCATCATATGTCAAGAAAATAAGAACAAATCACATTACCACAGAAATGAGAGTCGTTATTCACGGAATAATAATTAAACCACAACCTTCTAAATAACAGTGTACTCTGTATAGTGTTACACTATTAACGGAGATGGTTGTAAATGAAACTATGTATATGTTCTCTTCATTATTTTAATTACAATCTAGTAATAATTTCTATACATATTTAAATATACATGCGGATAAAATATCACGGTACGCCACTGTTTCTATTCAATCAAATTATGTCTACTAACCATCGTTCATCTTTTTCCTCACCTTAATCAGGTTAGCTGGGTCTTAAACAAATTTTGAAATTGGTTTAGTGTGTCGTATTTTTAAAAGCCGTAAGCCAAATATAAATGTAATTGAATATACAATGTTGACTATTGGCTAAAAATATATTGTGTGTTGTGTGATGTATGTATGTAAAGATCTACAAATGCAGATGCACTTTTGGGGGGTTACAATGACGCCAGCAGTGACTCTAACCATCTGTCTCCGTGTATTCACTTTTCCAAGTCTAACGAGAAAATCAATTCCATTTTGCACACGACAGCATTTTATCCTGTTTCACTTGACACACATCCATATACATACATAGTCGTTGCAGGCACTGCTAATACAACATATAGCATATAGTGAGGTTATAAAATCCCGTCATACATATTCCCATTGTAATAATACTATTATTTTACTTACTATCCCAAGTGAATTGAATGAAAATAAAAACCTTAATATGCACAATGAACTTTTCGTATTTATTCTACTGATTGAATTTTTGATTAATCCATTAATCTAATTGTTAATCAAACAACAAGAGCAGCCGGGTTGATGAGAAAAGTTTTAGAATTAAAATCGTCCTAGCCAAAATGAAATACCACTGGGCGAATCTTACTGGTTAATAAATACACAAACACATACATACACAACCCTCGCCAAACTCACACATACACATACACATCATCCGTTCGTTCGTTCGTTCGTTAGTTAGATCACCAATTTCATTTCTCTCTCTGGCTGTGGTATCGCTTGTTTATCCATAGTTTTGGCGTCAGGAAATTTTTCCTTGCCAAACGTGACTTGCGTAAATTAGTACGTAATTATAAGTTATTGTTTGTCGAAACGGATTCTATATACGTTTCAAATCAAAACAGATTCTGAACGTGAGAACAATGAAGAATTATAATGAAGACAATACGAGAGACTAGAAGTAAATCAACATCCGCTAATAAGAAAGTAAATACACAGTCGAATTATGAATAAATATGATATCACACTTGAAACAATATGAATAATAACAAAGAGATGAAAATGAACCAGGGAAAAATTAATTTAATATCTACATATAAAATAACAATCATAAGAGGTTCTTTCAAATATAATAAAATGAATATACGTTTTAACAATGTCAGAAATAATAACGATATCACGGAAATATATATGTGAATTGACAGAAGGGTAAAAAATTGACAGTTCATATTACCATAACCTATAACACATTCTCAAAAGGGTTCATTTAAAAGATTTATTTGCAGGACACGCAAATAACACAAAAGAAACAAGATTGTGTAAAAATCATAAATAATATTGGTCAATTCTACTAAAAGTCAAACAGCTAGAGATACATGTATAAAGAACGAGACAGCTTGGTAAAATGAATGAACGAATGGTAGAAGAAAAATATCGGATTTGTGAAGATTAAATCTGAATGTAGGTGCAGACACATGTCACCAGTACACCGACTGGTACCGGATGACACACGTTACATACACAGTATGACACTGCTGTCAATTCAATTTGACCGCCGTTACAGTCAGCATGACAGCAGTATCCTTTCAGCACAGGAGATATCAAGGAAACATCAGCACAGTGAACGGAAAACTAGCCATCAACTCTTCTCAACGTTCAATTTAATAAACTGCAATATTTCATACATACATCACAAACATAAAATAACATTCAACTATGTCAAGATTTAAAATATCCACATTCTATTTATCTAACAAGAATTGCAATAACATTTGTTATTAGTGTATGTGTATGTTGTAATATATTTCGCATCATCAAGTTAAAATAACGCAAAAAAACTACTGCTAATCACTGTTCATTTATATTTCCAACATTCACTGCGCTAACAAAAATTCATCGTGTTTTTATGCCACGCAAAAAAAGATAAAACGTACCGAATAATAAATTACATAACGTACAAGAGGCTAATAATAAATAAAAATAGAGAGAGAGAGAGATTTGAAACTAGGATAATTATTCAAAAGCCGAGTGTCAGTGACGTTACTGTGGAGGTAAAACGAAAAATTAGTAATAATAATAATGGACGCCTGCGGGTTAGTACATCAACTTACAGGCGTCTGTCTATTACGCGTCGCGACGTAATTAAACGCTAATAAAACATGATTTATAGCTGTAACTGTCGCTGAACCTACATAGATACAGAGACATTGCATTCACACCCTTGGTCTGTGTGTAATTTACACTGTAAACATTCAACGACACGTATAGACTTGTTTACACAACAAACAGTGACGTACATATTATGTATGTGCGTAAAACTAGCTTTATAGGAACTAGAACGTGTAATTATTATCTTTTACATTTCTCCTCTTTTTTCCAACATTTTATAATATAACTACATATGTATGTATGTATATTAAAGATAATATTTAAGATATGTAAATAGGTACATACTCCTGTATATATGTATAGACAGGCGTCGTCTCCGGCGGCAGTAACTTCCTGGCGCCGCGACGCTCTTATCCCTAGGAGGTCCGGGTTCACACGACAACAAGCCCGCCACCTACATACCACCGTTCTATCTGCAAACAAACGTATATTACTGCTCCGGTACACTTATACAAAGGTGGATATATGTGACCCGCCATACACTAGTGCTAACAGGGTTGCTGATGTTATTTTCCACCCTTTTAACGCGTAAAATATACATATATTGTATCGCATATTTTACACTAATTTTATCATTAATTCAAGAAGACATCATTGTTATACTTCAGTTAAAAATTATATATGTTCAGGCACGCAATTCAAATCAAAAAGAAATAATATTCTCTGATTGTAGAATACTATACTAATCAAGTTAAGTGTGGTTATGTAAAAGTTATATATATATATATAGTGTGTGTGTGTATTTCAGTATATACAAAGATGTACACAAACAACTTCTTTGTTAACAAGTCTTGAATATATCATATTCACTGACATATGATACATATTTCTATTTTGAATACAACATATTATTCACGCTACTGTAATTCAAAGCGCTTTGATAAATATACAAAGATACATATTTTATATCACATTAAAAACATTTACACTTTGTTTATTAATTAAAGTAAATATGTATACATATATTAAAACAATATTATGTTTATAAAATAAAACAGTTGTAAAAAAAGTTTGAAACATAAAAAAATAAAATAGTTTTCGTGTTATAGAAAGTAAATACGACATGAAATGTAGGTAAATAATGATGAATGAAATATTCTCTGTATGTAATTTGAATAATATATATATGTATAAACGTGTATGTGCGTCAGGGAGGATATGACTGTATGTGTAACAGAGAAAAATGATGTTGTTTTTCTCAGAACCTTACATGAACAGGATAAGTCAAGACTTCTACTATGAATTGTGGTTCTGTTGTTGAAATCCTGGCTAGGCTAGTTTAATAATGATTAATATCAACAAGCAACGGTCCTATAATAAAAATGCAAAACAAACTCGTTACCAACTCCGGCCAGCTATGATTGCACTTCGAACTGTAACCGACACCACCCCCAGTACACTTTATTTCATCATTCATTCACTTCTCTTTCCCGCTAGGCGAGAAACATACCAGTTCGTTACAATAATGTTCTATATAGGGTTCAAATTATACTCAACTTTTGAACAAGAAATCAACAATATCAAAACGAAACTACGTTGCTATTAGACCGATGTGATAGTGTTCATTTTGAATCGAGATTAAACTTAGACGTACATTGTTAAATGGCGTATTTGTTGGAGTGAATTTATTTTAAATGAAATAAGAACATTACTCTCTGTCAAGTCATTGTTTGTTTATCTACACCCTTAGATCTAGAAGTTGTATGCGAGTACAGAGTCCGGGCCAATGGAAATAATTCCGGTTGTGAAGAGAAAAACCAATTTGTGACTAAATCAACTCACAAACTGGCAATGTTGGCATCACTGCGTTCAGTTTGTTAATCGTGCATATTTCACTCCAGACATTACACGTCAATTAACAAAAATGTTGTTTAGAAAATTAATTTCAGTTACATCCTGCTCGTCAAAGAGGACTTGTATATTTTGTGTCAACACACACAACAAATGTCATGTGCTAATTAATTGCTAATTGGGTATAAAAGAACAGGGGCTTATGTTCAGAGAAAAACATGTACTGTGATTATAATTATGGAACAATATATTTAACAGTAAATTTGTACCCTTGAAAAGTATTAGTTATTACATTTGATAATAATCTGTAGGTAATCAATGAAATCAAAAGTGAAATCGTGTATTTGCAAGAATGAACCGGAAGTTATTTATTTACAGCATCTTGCATCACTTTTTTTACGACTTCCGATCTAATTCATAAACATTATTTAAGAATGAAAGTTCCCACTTATAATATACACTTTACACACGCGCATATATTTGCGAAATAACGTAAAAGTTATGAGTAAAACTGTAGTAAATATTCACACACATACGTACATTGCTTTACGCACTTAAGATAACAAAATACCAATAATTTATCAAACAGTGAACTGTACGCAATTTATTACCTGGGTTTTCTCACCTACACTTACATTATTGTAATTCCTTTAATTGTGTATTTTTGACCGTGTAACGTAATATTATCTATTCCACAAAGGAAGGGAATTACCTAATGGAGAAATTGATCCATTTAATCTATGAAATATAACAAACCAACATATACACACTTGTCCCGGCAAAATAACGAATATCAAAACAGACAGAAATTCAATTTTCAATACAAAGAAAATCATTTTGCAGTACACACGAACATTTACAAAATGTATCTTTTACAACTTAGCTCTCAGATTGCCTCTGGCTAAATGAAGAAATATAGTTATTTCAAAAACAAAGTTATACATATAACAACAAACACAGAGATATAAGTTCAACCAACTGATACAATATGGTTTAATACGCACACACACACACACACACATACATATAAGTAGGGTTTAAACAAAGCTTACTAGTTACTAGTCTGATCACACACACACACACACAGACTCACACAAACTTCATCTATATGTATGTATGTATATAAAGGATAGAATAGTTAAATTACATGGTAAACTGTTTAAAGTTGGACCCGAGTATCGCTTGTAAGTTGAGAACCATCAGACCAGTGGCGTACCAATGGGGTAGGACCGGGAGACGGACGGACATGGTAGCAATCCCTCTCGCGTAAAGCACTTAGATCATGTTAGGTTAGGATGCTGCAACATCCGTGGTATACTACTGCATATTACCCGCATAATATCATCAAACAACGCTTTCATCTTGTCATAAATTAAATAACGATTGATTTGTGTGCTCGTCGATAATTAAAATGTAACTTTGCCTCACTCCGTGTTAATTACGCAGCTAAACATCTCTTTCATTGTCGTCGCCATCATAACGATCATCGGATGTAGTTACCCTTTCGTCTTTTTTTTTCTTCTTGTTCTCCTTCTTCTTCTCGTCTCTCTCTCTCTCCCTTGTTCCCTTTCTACGCTGTTGTATTTTATGCTTTGTTTTGTTTGTTTGTTCGCGATTTTGTTTCCCGATGCTTGTTATTTTGTTTTTGCCGATATTATACTACAAACGCAAGGTAACGAAATTTTCGTTAATTTTGTTTATTGTATCGAATGATCAAATTATCGGAAAGCTATCACGGTTGTACTTAATTCAATTACCTAATAAAATTTGCCACGATGTAAAGTTCATATTATGCTATGTGTGTGTGTGTGCAAGGGAAATTATGGAAATATGAAAAGTGAGTGACGGGCAGGAAATTTTTATCGCAAATGATAACAAAACATTATACAACAGGTGTGGTTAAATCGCATGTATGAAGAGAGTAAAGGATGATAACAAACATTGAATAATATGAAAATTCGCAACAATACAAATCCATTATGTAAATCTATACTTGATAATACTATAATAAATTTTCAATTTACAAATTGTAATTTAGAAAAAAAAATATAATACAATTAATTAGTATTATACGTACACTATTTTATAAAATAAAAATACTTTCCCCATTTTTAAATTATAAATGAAGAAAGTTATCAAACAATAAAATATATGAATATATGACAATAATGCTTACATACATAATCGAAAAAATTATATAAGTGAAATTTGTTTACAATACATTCGTTATAATTGTATTAAAAAATAATAGAATAAATGTAATGTTCACGTTAAAGAATCAAGCATACTCACGTATATAGAAAATGAAATTATTATAAGAATAAGCTTGACAAGACAGATTATGTATTAATATTTCTAAATAAATATTTAACACATTGTACATTACTGTCACAGTTCAAGTTTAAGTATCTAGTACCTAGATATATAAAAATACTTACATTCAACTTTTTCTAGATGCAACAATCACTATGAAAATGCATATTTATAGTTTTTGCATCATGTAATAAAATGTATCAGTCCAACACAAAGAATAAACAACAGATAATATGAACACTGATTACAATAAAACAAAGAGTTAAAAATAACTGAATATACGTTCGCGATTGTTGGGAAAGATGACCGCAAAATTGTGACCACAAGACTATACAACGGATGACAACGAACTGATAGAAAATCGCGCCGCAACTTGCAAGATTTTTGCAATACTGCGCATGCACTCTGAACACATACTTGGGAACAATAAATACTCTGTACGCGATTAATTTCAATGTTACATATATGTTTAATATCAAACACTGACGAATTGTCAGTAATTTCAAACATTTCAAATATGTTTAATGTTTTGCGAATATGTTAATAGTTACATGTGTGAAAACAGCATTAATACCTGCCCGTGTACCTGTAGTTAAAGTTTTACTCATGAAAATTCTTTTGTTATATTTTATATTTGTTTCACCACAAATTTAAACATACTTTTAAGAATAATTAATACTACAAATAATTTGTCTGCTTTATATTGAATGTTTACGTCTCTTGTATTTTATTCCTGTAACAATTTATAGAACATTAATCGGTGTAGGCCTTTCTTTTCTATATTGCGAACTTCATGTATAAACAGATTGTGTATTTTGACATTTGTATTTACGAGCCTATCTATCTGTCAAGTAAGATTTGTTTAAATGTTTACTGTAAAAGTATATAAATATATTACAGTGTTTTAACTATTTGCTATTTCTAACGGCTTACGTTATGAACTGCTCATTAATAAAAGCTAGCTAATTACGTCTAATTGTATCTGTTAGTTACTATGGTTAGGTGTTAGATGCAAAACAGTTCATTAGTGTCATTGAAATAAAATGGAGCAGGATCTTCTCGAAGACAGGCCGACAAATCACAGAGAAGATGCAAATTTTTTATCAGCGCTATTATTCTGGTAAATTAAACATTCTTTTAGAATAATATCTATATCGAAACAATTCGTATTTTGCCCAGGTGGACATTTAAAATATTTAATTTGGGTAAAACACGGGATTTGTATGAATCCGATTTGCCTGGGCCCTTGAAAGAGCATAAAGCTTCGATGTTAGGTGACAAAATTTCTAGACTCTGGTCCATAGAGAATAATAGAGCGAAATTGCGACAACAGTCACCGAGTTTGACGCGAGTTTTGACGCAATGTTTCTTCTGGGAGTACGTTCTGTATGGAATGTCGTTGGCTTTCATGGAATTGCTTGTAAAGTAATGATGCCAGGCTTAAAAGATTAACTAGTTACATAATGTAATTAATTCTATATTGTATGTAGACCTACGCTGCCGTTATTCATAGGCTTGTTAGTGCGATACTTTACTACAGAAAACTCGAAGAACACAAATCCGTAAGTAAATAATATTTGTCCAGTTCACTTTATATTATCATTGATATATACGTACGTACTAGACTTTGTAGATGTGTTCGTTATGTTTTGCGCGGAAACACTACTGCACTCATGTATTATTTATATGTTACAATTTAAAATCTAGTGAAGCATTCCCCATGTACCTGTCACGGTTGTTCTACTATAACCAGCCGAATCAATGTGCCATACAGCTTAACGAAGCCATTTTGTACGCGTCGTGCATTGTGTTGTGCAGTATGGTGAGTGTTATCTTTCAGCATCCATACATGCTGTCAGTAATGCACATTGGAATGAAAATACGCGTCGCTTGTACATCGCTCATGTATCGCAAAGTGAGATAATGAAAATTTCCAAATCTTTACTTGTATTATTACTGATCAATACGATTATAGACGCTACGGATGAGTATGCTGGCGTTAAGCCCTACGACCGTCGGTAATGTAGTGAATTTAATGTCCAACGATGCGACGAGATTCGATGTTGTCACCATGTTCATACATTACTTGTGGATCAGCCCGATACAAATGATTATGTTCATGTACATCTTGTATACACATGTAGGAACCGCTGCCTATGTAGGTGCATGTGTACTTGTGATTTGTATACCAGTACAGAGTAAGGGAAACATTAGTGTTACACTGTTTTATGCATTATATGCAACGTGATTATCTTATCTAGTGATTCTCGCATATTTAAACAAAAATCTACGATGGAAAACGGCGTACAAATCGGATGAAAGAGTTCGACTAATGAATGAAATTATTGCAGGAATACAGGTTATCAAAATGTACGCTTGGGAATATGCGTTTTGCAAACTAATTAACGTTGCACGCAGGTAAAATAATTATCGCTAAACTAAACATTTGACTTAGTTATATTTAACTTACAGCTATTTAAAACTGCATGTTCTTTATTCATATTTTCAAAAACATTAAACTCCACGTACTCTTCACTCAAATTTCCATAATGCGGCCACTAATTATGATCTGATTGTACAATTAACTTATGAACTGTAATTTAGCTTATACATAATTTGTTTTAATTATGTACCACGCGCGGCTAATCCAACTTATGTAATTAACACTTCCAAATGTTAGACGAGAAATGGGCATTCTCGTGAAAACTTCGTATATCCGTGGATTAGTAATGTCTATGATAATGTTCACCTCACGTACCGCCATCTTCGTTACCCTGATTTCATTTGTTTTACTCTTCGACAACACAATAACGTCGGAAAAAGTATTCATTGTGATTGGTTATTACATGATTATGCGTTCATCAATGACACTGTTCTTTCCGGCAGGTATAACACAGGTAAAACATGATTTAACACTAGACACAATATTGAAACAAATAAACGTTAATATAGGTTGCAGAGGCAGTTATAACAGTCAAACGTACTAGAGATTATTTAATGAATGAAGAAGCCATTGTAGGCGATCCGTCTATTCTTGACCCTGCACTGAAAGATGCCACAATCAAAACAAACTCTGACATTTCATTGGCTAACCAAGAACTACCCATAGTTCCCGGTATACGAATCATTGAAGCGTATGCACGTTGGAACAAGAAACACTATGTACTCCGTGATATTGAGTTCAGCATAGCTAACAACGAATTGGTCGTATTTCTCGGTAGAGTTGGTTCGGGAAAAACGTCATTGTTACATGTTATTCTGAAAGAATTACCCCTGTGCCGTGGATACATTTCAGTTAAGGGAACGATGTCTTACGCGTCAGAAGAACCATGGTTGTTTGCAGGTTAGTTCATTATTTTAACGCCAGAGCTAACTAAGAACCATAACTTAACATATTCATATACATAGGTTCAGTACGAACTAATATTCTTTTCGGCGAGGAATATGACCGGGAACGATACAGAACTGTTTGCTCAGTTTGTGCGCTTCAGAAGGACTTCAAAATGTTACCATATGGTGATCAGACCATTGTAGGCGAACGTGGTATCTCGTTAAGTGGAGGCCAAAGAGCCAGAATTAATCTGGCACGGTGTATTTACAAACAAGCTGATATTTACATAATGGACGATCCATTATCAGCCGTTGATACTCACGTCGGCGCACAGATATTCGAAGAATGCATCATGGGATTCCTGAAGAATAAAATTCGTATCCTGGTGACGCATCAGTTGCAGTACTTGCAGCGAGTAGATAATATGGTTGTGCTTGAAAAGGGCCAAGTTATAGCGAAAGGCACATACCATGAACTACATTCATCCGGTATTAATTTTACACAGTTCGCTGAGGAAATTTCGCCCGAGAAACAAGCAGTTCCAAGTCTACAAGATTTACGCGCTACGTCATCAGTTGGGTTTTTTTCTGAAATGAATGTAAGAATTTCAAATCCCTTCAGTTTGTGCATTTATACATACAAAACATATTCCATATATTCCATGTATTAACAGGTACGTCAAAGTTTTATTGAGACTCGTGGCACCGGTCAGATTGGTTGGACCTTGTATAAACAGTATTTACGAGCTGGTGGTAATTATTGTTGGATTATCTGGGTAATATCCATGTTCCTCGTAACGCAGGCCTTGGCAAGTGCTAGTGACTTTTTCGTCGCGCAGTGGTACGCCTGACAATTGTGTCATTAGTGCCATCTATTGATAATTGTATGTAATTCACAGGGTGAATATAGAAGAACTAAATACGCATAAAGATGAACCAGGCTTCCAAGGAACTGGTATACTGTCATCGAATGATTGTATCATTAGTTATGCTGTTCTAACTGATCTACTGATCATGGCAAGCATTGCAAGATCATTCCTGTTCTTTTACGTGTGTTTCCGCGGATCGATTAAGTTAGATTATAAATATATTAACAATATAAGAGAATACTAGTTTCACATTTCCAATATATTTTAGACTGCATGACGAAATGTTTGAGAGCATCGTCTTCGGGCAAATGCGCTTCTTTCATACGAATCCTTCGGGTAGAATTTTGAATAGATTTTCTAAAGACATGGGTTCTGTAGATGAAGATCTACCGTATGCAATGATTGACTTCTTTCAAGTATTTGGGCTTGAGACTAAAATTTTAACATACTGAAAACTTCCAAATCTTTCCAGATGTTTCTGAATCTGATTGGTGTTATAATCGTATTGAGTGCTACAAATTATTACCTTGTTCCACCGATATTTCTCATTACTGTAGCATTGTTGTTATTACGGAAGTATTACTTGAAGACAAGTCGCAGTCTTAAGCGGGTAGAGGGTGTGGGTAAATATCTTTAACATTATTGCTTTGCTAAACAGAATATTTATTTGGCCAAGTCACATGTCAAGGGTGTAAAGAAACAATTTATAATAGAGCATTTGTTTATTTATTTAAATTGAACTATTTTAGTACGCAGTGCCGTATTTGAACACTTGAATGCTTCGATTCAGGGTCTGTCCATAATTCGATCACACCGAGCTGAAGAGATACTAACGTATGAGTTTGACAAACATATGGACTTGCACAGCAGTGCATGGTATCTGTTCATTTCTACGGCGAGAGCATTCTCCCTATGGATGGACCTACTGTGTGCAATGTTAATCACACTAGCCTCGTATGGTTTCATATTTTTACAAAGTGGTACACAAGAGTTTAATTCTTAAACTAGATAATTCTATGTGTTTATCATAACCAGGCTAATTGAATTACATCAGACTGTGCACACTGTTGTTATTTTTCTTAAGTTACCTTACAACGTCAAGCGTTTAACATAAATTATTTGCATACTAATCCATGATTGTGCAGTGTTTAACATGAATGTTATGGCTGGTGATGTTGGCTTATGTATCACCCAATGCATCTCACTAACCGGCTTGATTCCATGGGGAATGCGTCAGTCAGCCGAAATGGAAAATCAAATGACGTCCGTCGAACGAATTATCGATTTCACGAACATTGATCACGAACCAGACTTATTAGCGGTAATTAACAGGACAACATTTGAATATTATATTAATCTGAGTCAGAAATAATAAGAGACTCGATAAAAGGACCACGCCGTATGCATATAACAATTTGTATTTCTGGTGCCTGGAAGATTAATACCAACTTTTTAGCTATTAATTGTCATCTGTTCATAGCCTAAAGAATTAAGGCCACCCGTAAATTGGCCATCCGATGGAGAAATTATATTTCAAGACACAATGCTACGATACAGTTTGCACGAAGAACCCGTATTGAAAGGCTTGAATTTCGTTATACGTCCCAGAGAAAAAGTATAAAAACGAACGAAATATGTAGAATACCTTGTATTATGTTACTGACTTTTCGATTTATAGATCGGCATAGTTGGTCGCACTGGTGCAGGAAAATCATCTTTGATTTCAGCCTTGTTTCGATTGGCCTACCAATCCGGTTCCATTATCATAGATGGTATTGACATTTTAAATATTGGTTTGCACGATCTGAGACGTAAAATCGCCATTATACCACAGGTTATGTTGGGTTTTTTATTTGTTCTACAATTGTATTGAACACAAATTTATACAACAGGAACCTGTTATATTCACGGGTACAATGCGTTTCAACTTGGATCCATTCCGACAATACACGGATGAAATTCTTCTTTCAGCGCTCAGCACTGTCGATTTAGAAACGAGCACGCGAAGTACGTAACCTCAATATCTGTCATACCTTATTTGTGCTTAATAAATGGCTTTCCGCAGATATTCTCAATCAATCATTGGTCGAAGGCGGAGCTAACTTTAGTGCTGGCGAGAAACAATTATTGTGTTTGGCTCGCGCTATAGTACGGAATAGTCGTATTCTTATACTGGACGAGGCTACATCCAATATGGACGCCGAGACTGACAGACTGATACAGAACACAATAAGAACTAGTTTTGAACATTGTACAGTGCTGACCATAGCACATCGGTTGTATACCATTATGGATTATGACCGAGTACTAGTGATGCATGCAGGTATGGTAGTGGAGTTTGATCATCCGCATAACTTGCTACAAATTAAAGACGGCTACTTAACCTCTATGGTGAATCAGACTGGTAAAACGATGTCACGGTTTCTCAGAAAAATTGCGGAGGATGTAAGTATTAGACCGTTCTTGTCCAAGCTAGTTGAATCAGAATTATTTTACGATATTTCTTTTTATGATAACGTTGAACATAGTTACATACTGCTTTCTTATAATTAGACCTTCAAAAATAAAGGATCACCATCAATTTTGGCTGTACTTGGTGAAATACCCGAATCACTGAATAATCCTGAAGATAACTGATTTCTGCAGATATGGTACTAGAGATTACCCAAGTTATATAAAATGAATATGTTTTTATTATTTTTTACATACAATATGTAGTGCATGAATTACAATTTGTAAAATGTCGTCAAAATTCCAAATTGTATAAAAATCAGCCAAAATATTTCAGTTCTTTCCTTACTTACATACGAGTTACTTAATGTATAGTGTATTAAAACATTTATATTTAAAATATTACAATTAATGTTAGTAGTAACTTAATAATTAAAGCGTAGCCCATGATAAGACAAAACAATTGCATAAAAAGAAGAATAAGAACATTGTGACACGAACAGTAGACGTGACGTTTGGATAATGTAAAATTAAGAGTATAAAATATTTCGTAGTAAAAAGAAAATAGAAACAGAATTGATTTAACACATATACAGCGTTTGTTTGTTGTGAGAGGAAAGTTTAAAATTTCATTTAAAATTAGAGATTAGTTAATCCAGTTCTTTGATCTTGGTTAGCAAAGCATCGCATGTTTTCTTTGCATCACCTAATAACATGGAAGTGTTTGGTTTGTAGAAAATGGGATTATCTACGGCTGCGTAACCGACTCCAAGAGATCTCTTCATTACAATTACCTATAATGACAATCAGTTGTTCAGCATACATATATTTACGCAGGAATATTACCTAAATACATACCTGTTCTGCTTTCCATACTTCCAATACTGGCATGCCAGCAATTGGAGAATTGGGATCATCCTGTGCGGCACTGTTCACTGTATCGTTTGCTCCAATCACAAGTACCAGATCTGCTTCCTTGAAATCATCGTTGATCTCCTCCATCTCCAGCACATCATCGTACGGTACACCGGCTTCAGCAAGCAGCACATTCAACTGGCCAGGCATACGACCAGCAACCGGATGAATGGCGAAACGTACTTTCTTGCCTTTCTTCTTTAAAATGTCAACCATTTCAGCTATCGGGTACTGTGCTTTAGCCACGCACAAACCATAGCCGGGTGTGATGATAATGTTCTTGGAATTCCTGATCAAATCTGCTACGGAGTCTACGTTGATTTCGGTGTGTGTACCGGTGATTTCCATTGGTTTACCAGCACCCGTACTAGAAGTACCGTAACCGCCCAGGATAACGTTAGCCAAAGATCTGTTCATCGCCTGAAATACACAAGTTCACAGTATTAGTGGATTTGTTTAGAACTCTATGTGATACGGTATACCTTGCACATGATATATGACAGAATGGCACCGGATGAGCCAATCAGAGCACCGACGATTGTCATGAGGTTGTTGTTCAACATGAAACCTTCTGCGCACAGCGCCCAGCCAGAATAACTGTTCAGTACGGTGATTACAACAGGCATATCAGCACCTGTCAATCATGCACAATAAGGTTATATGTAGTGACTGTAACTATTCATTACTAACAAATCCAATAATAGTTAGTGAACATACCTCCAATAGCTGATGTGAGTGTGATACCCATCGCCGTTGACAATGCAGCTGTTGTACCCAGACAACCCAGTCCACCCGCCATGGTGGGTGTCATGTAGAAATACGCCATTGCTGCAGCATTACCTACTAGCATGCTAGCGTTCAGTGCATGTCGGCCTGGCAACAACAGCGGTGCAGAATTAAGTAAACCTTGAAGTTTACCATAAGCAACCAGTGAGCCACTGAATGTAACTCCACCAATATATGTGCCCAAGAACAGCGCAGTCTTAACCACATTAGCCGCCGGATCAGTAGCAAAGTTGGGGAAATCATGGATATAAGTTGCAAAACACGTTAGGACAGCTGCCATTCCGACCAAACTGAAAATAAATGATTTCTGTTTCGTAGTATCGAGAAACAAGATTGTGAATTATAAATATTCACCTGTGGAACGCTGCAACTAGTTGAGGCAAGTCGGTAATTTGGATTTTCTTGGCGATTAGTGTACCGATACCTCCTCCCAGGGCCATAGCGGTACCCATCTGAGCTAGTACTTCTGTAGAAGGAGCTAGTGCGCCCAGAGTTGCGACAATACCACTCGATACACCGATCTGTAACAACAAACACAGATATACAATGACACTAAAGACACTTCAAACTAAAAGTTAAATAGTTTTACCATTCCCAAGTTATTGCCCATTCTGGATGTAGTCTGCGAAGCCAAACCGGCCAGCGCTCCTACACAGCACAGGGAAGCGGCTAAATATGCTGCTTGATGAATCTCAGGGTAACCATTCATCGCTGCCATGCCATACGCACCGAGGAATACAGCCGCTGGAATACCGTACAATGCATTGTACTCTGGTGGATCACCTGGCCTAAGAACAATATCCAATTATTTGTAAGTTTCTCATCGATTTACTAAAAAGGATTACCTCTTGAACATGTCTAACATACGTTTCGTAACGACGAATCCACCAAACACGTTTATGAATGATACAAATGCAGCAGTAGCTGCCAGCGCCTGAACGATTATACATTTATTTAGCAACATAACCTTTAAAAATCAAAGAGAAACGTGTACCTCTACTTCATTCGTAGGATAATACCCGCCGCCCATAAGTACTAGACCTCCTACAGCTGTTATCCCCGAGATGGCGTTAGTTACTGACATCAAGGGTGAATGCAGAGCTGGTGTAACACCCCACACGGTATGGTAACCGACAATACCGGATAGACCCAGTGTTGTCAGCATAGATGTGAAGGCAGGATTCGGTGAGGCAACACCCAGTGCCAATAATGTACCGATACCTAAACAAAAAGTAAATATCTCTCTCTTTGTTCTTGCTTGGAATAAAAAAGCAATATTGTCTCTACCCGTGGTACAAGAAATGCTATCCTTAAACGTTGACATAAACGGACTAACTGGTACTAGTTCCTTCGTGGTTACTGCTGCCTTCGCAGGTGCTGTTGATGGAGGTGGTGCAGGTGGACCTACAGGTTTAGGCGGGGGCCACATCATTTCTCCATCGTGTAATACGATACTTCCACGTACAACTTCGTCGGTTAAGTTAATGTTGAAATGATCTTTTTCACCTACATATGTTCATTGTATTTAGTATTATCGCTGCAAGAAACAGGAGATCTAAGCTTACCAATGCTGAATAAGAACTTGGAAATGTTATTAGCGTACAGTGTGGAACTCTGCGTTGGCAGACGACTAGATAAATCAGTGAGGCCAATGTGCGTGACATCGTTGAATGAGTAGATTTCTCCAGGTTTCGTTGTTTCAATATTGCCACCACTTTCTGCAGCTAAATCAACCACTACACTGCCTGGTTTCATTTTTTCTATATGTTCCTATACAGAGTTACAAATCTATTGTAAAATAGTGAACAACTTCAAGCGAATCATAAGAGAGCAATATGAAGAATATAAGTGATGTAATCTAAGTTATTGACAACATATAATTACTTTTAAGATGAGACACGGTGCCTTCTTGCCAGGTATGAGAGCTGTTGTAATTATTATGTCTACTTCCTTGCACTGTTTAGCAAACAGCGCATGCTCAGCTTCGATAAACTCCTTGGACATCTCTTTACTGTAACCACCGGAGGTACCGCCTTCTTCCTGTAGACATCATAACAAATCTTGCAAATTAAACTACTGGTACATTTCTATAAAACAAATTAATATTACCGATATATCAATTGTTAAGAACTCCGCACCCAGTGACTCTACTTGTTCTTTGACAGCTGATCGTGTATCAAAAGCTCTGACAATGGCGCCCATGTTCTTTGCCTGAGCAATGGCCGCTAAGCCAGCAACACCACCACCGACTACAAGGATTTTAGCTGGTGGTACCTTACCAGCAGCGGTTATTTGACCTGTACGAAGTAGTACATTTATATAATCCATTATAATACCGAACTAGATTTGATTTTACCTGAGAAGAATCGAGGGAAATGATTAGCTGCTTCAATAACTGCTCGGTAACCGGAAATATTAGCCATCGAACTCAGTGCATCAAACACTTGGGCCCTGGATATACGGGGAATGCAGTCCATAGCTGAAATAGCGCACAACACACATACATTATAACTTAGCGCTATCCCTGTTAGTGAACTGAATATATAGAATGTATAGAATAAAGTACATATTATCTCCGCACTTTCTCACTGGCTGAGATGTGGCAGACATGTTGCGACACAGCCACTGCTGACGGCAAAATGATCCACGTGCGAACTGCAAATGATAGAGCGGTAGCCGACACACTCAAGGCTTAACATTTACCTGTTACCGAACACCCTGTATAGCTTACCGAATGCATTTATCTTCTTGCTGGCCAGCGTGTCAATCAGTGGTTTGTTCTGCGCTGGATACAGGAATGATATGAGCGTGCTGTTCTTTCTAATATTATTAATTTCATTGTCTAAAGGCTGTCGCACTTTAAGCACGATATCTGTAAAGAATTAGCCGGAGAGTAGTGAATCATGTATTTGCGGGTAATTTGTTACAAATTTACCTGAATTAAATGCATTCTGTGTATTCACTACTTTAGCACCTACATTTAAGTAATCTTCATTTCTAAACTTAGCCTCAAAGCCAGCATTTTCTTCTACATTAACAGTAAATCCTTTCTTGACGAAAGCACCCGCAACTACGGGCGTTACTGCCACCCTGTAACAAGAGACTATCAGTCGTATTCTTCTTCAGTGATTACTTTGATAACACCGACCTTTTTTCATTCTGCCACCTCTCTTTCGGTACACCTATGGTTAATTTTTTATAAGGAATGCCTGTTACTTCTGCTGGACTTGCCGATTTCACATCTGTTTGTTTCTGCAACAATCTACGACTCACATGCGTCGATAGCCATCGTGCAGCTGTGTTCTTGTTGGATGCATTGAAAATCTTACAACAATTCTCGATTTGTGCCCCGTATTTCGGAGCGGAACAAAGTTGTAGCACGCCGCGTGCCATTTTGAATATGTTTCAAAGTCTATTGTTTTTCACCACATGTCAATAATCGTCGTTTGTTTTATGTCATTTGATAACTTTGACAGCTGAAACAAAGATTACTTGATCAAAATAATATAGCGTCTTTCCTAATATGTATTACAACATACATATTTGTTTTTACGTTTTTTTGGTAGCCTAATATTTGAGTAACCGGATCAGTACAAACAAACATACACATTTAATTGCATTAAATTCTACATTATCATAGTATGACGCAACAGATAAAAGCAAATAATAAATATAGTCTTAAGAATTATTGGACCATAACTCACAGATAACTCTGTTCTCAAATAAAACTATGTAAATTCACATCAACAAATGTTGTTTTTGGTGTCACGGTAAAAACATTTACAAGTTGCACGCAGATTCTATATTTGGATGATATAAAAAGTAGATAATTAATGTTGACATATTTGATTAGATTGTTACCAATGTTAGCAGCTAAACTGCAATATGTTATGAGTTAGTTATGACAGTCAAATCATATGGAAAAAATACCACAGTTTGATAAGAAAGAATTAGTTCTATGTGGCTTCTTTTCTTCATTATCTTGTTGCTGCTGTTGCATATGTGTACAGTTTTGTTCAAGCTGTTCTTTAGAAATACGTTACATGCTATTAACTGTCAGTTGTGACGGCTATATCATTTGAAAGCTAAACAGCTAAATAGCTAAATTGACACATGTTCTACGTGTTTACATACGTAGATTTTATCAATACATAAAACAATGACAATTCATAATAGTGCAAATAGTTCCTAATTACGAGGGATCATATTGCAAGGTATTATTAGTGTAGATTAAATGACTTTAAAGTTAAATATAATGAAAACAATTTAAAATTAATTTGATCTGAATTAACAATATATAATTACGCACATATGTATACAATAGCCCTATGAAAAATAATTAATATTTAGATAAATATAGAAATATATCACGTGTAAATTGATCATAAATTTTAAATCAAGTTATTATTAAGCTGATTTATACTTGGGTGTTTGCTATTCGCGCTCAAAACCACCCTTACTATATATAAATACTTGAGTTCCCGGTAAAACTGGGTCAAATACATACGCCACAACGTGCAAATCGTTATTATAAGTCTTTACATACCTGTGCAGTATTGCTGATGACTTTTATCAGCAATTTCAGCCGGTAGAATTGTTGTGTGTTGATTGCCGGCTCAACAACGGACGAAGGTTTAACACTATACACGCTTCCGAGCCAACTGGTCGCTGTTTGAACGTACCACGCTGGAGAGAACAGTGACGCGTGTATGTGTGTGCATCTGTACACCAATAGTATGTGTGTGCGTGGCGCAATGCCTGTGTGTATGTGCGCAGTGACACTATATATATTCGTGTGATTCAGTTGTGTTTGTATCTTAGCAATACATGTTTATCTATTTCTATCTGTATTTATGTCCGTGCATATTATATATATATAGTATGAGTATCCACCGTAGTGGCTCTCTGATATATGTATCTGAATATGCATTTTTGTGTGTTGTATATATGTGTTTATGTGTGCGTGTGTACATGAGCTTGTTACTGGCTGTCCTGTCCCTGTGCCTGTATAATCTTTTTATAACCCAGTGGCGTTCTGCTCGCTGGTCCAAGCTTGCCTTCGTTCATTTACAATTGTTTATTTTCTAAAAATACGCCGACGAATTTATTGAGGATGTTCTCACTACTTACTGAAATATCTGTCATCGTTTACTGCAAATGTAACTTCATTACAAGAAGAACTACTGTTAATCAAAGATTACTTGATTACGTGATTACTTTCACATAATTTGATTCAAGTGTATTGTAATTATAAATATAAATTAACAAGATTGTTACATGATAAAAGGTAATTATAAGGTTTTTCCTGATAATTATCTAAATTTTTTTCAAGTGTTTTTCTGTTACTATCCACACAAACTGTATGCATTTATCTGTCATGAAACACTTGAATTCAATAACAAAATATCTATTTGAGATTCTGATCGATCTTTTTAATTCTCTTGAATAGATCTGTATATTGTTTTTAGATTACTGATAATATAATCCATTGGCAACAGTACACAATGCAGTAATTTGTAATTTATTGACTAATAAGTGTGGTCTAAATATAATTTAAAGTAATAGGTATCATTCTAGCATTTGTAACATATTAATATGACACATTTTCTTCGCATGGTGTGTAATACTACATATTTCCCTTCACTAAGGAAATTGCTATTCATTGATTTGAAAGTACAGCGTGTTGATCTTTCCAAGTATTTTTTTTTCTAATAGAACAAGAAAACTTACAACTCCTGCTGTTTCCTCGATCATAAAAATAGATAATGCCCCTGATATTTCTTGTTACAAATGAAACTGTTCTAAACCCGATATATCTACTTAAGAATATTAAGAATTCTACCAGCAAACACACTGAATCAACGTTTCAAATTTCAATATTTGTTTTACATACATATTTACATTACATATCAACCGATATCAGGTTATTTTAATATTTAGAAAATTGATTTTCCGTGTTTATTTTTGAACCATGCTGTTTTATAATTTAACACAATTCCTTGTTAATTTCATGTGATAATTCAATTTGTTTGCATAATTTTGGTTGCAAATTAATTAGTTAACAACAGAATAAATATTTACTTTCAGATATCCTATGCATATACGATAAACATGACAAAATTAATTTCACAAGATTAATGGCCATATTGTGGGGATATTTTTAACAAACTAATAACTATTTATGTAATAGAACGGTATAATTTGTAGGTACATGTTTTCTAATCCGTTCAGCAAATATTTTTTTACATTCATATGACATGAAATATAATTATCATTAATTATGCTGCATTATGCATGTGATGTATCAAAAATACTTGACTAAATTATTTTACACTTAAAAAATTGTATTTGTACACAACAAATGCATTAAAAAACATATGAAACAAATATTATTTTCTTGCTGTATTATTTCAGATAATTGTAAGTCGTTCGTGTAAGTACCATGTAAACCGAGTAACCGGTTCGGAAATGTTCGGCCACGCTTGCATAACATTCGACGTTCTCAGTTTGTCTCTGTACGTCAGTTGTGTCAGACGTTAGTGCTTAAGTTATAGGTTAAATATCACGATGGCTGGTTCTTTAACTAAGATTTGTAAAACCTTTACTCAAATTTCAAGCCAGACTGGCGCCCCAGCTGTTCTGCAATCTAGGAAATGTAAGTTTCTTCTTCAAGATTTGAAAAAAGCGCGCGCAAATATCGTGTCCTGTCACTTGGCGTTGTAACTTGACACTTCGCAGTATTTCTCAGCCGGTTTAATTTAAATTATCATAAATGGGTCAATGTACATGGTGCATATGCTAGGTTTACATACTGACATAATTTCTAACCTAATGTAAGTGTTGTACTTTTCATTTTGCTGTCAAACATTTCGATGATAAATCATTTTGTACATCGAGTATAACCATGATTTTTTTTTGTATGGTCCCTGACCTGATGAACTGTACGATATACTAAACAAAATTACATTTCAAAGTCTGAAATATTTTCGTACAATCAGAAATGCATTTGTAAGTGAATGTGATAAAATGTTTTCGTACATTTGTGTGCAGATTTAGCTTGTATCTTTGTTATAAATTACACTTATCTTATCTGACAAGTTTAGAATTTATTTCATAAACATGTGATTAGATCCTAAATAGAACAAGTACCAAGGTTCTCTCTATATATAAGTAAAGGGCATTCATAATGTTATCAGCACTCGTAAGAAATGTTTATTCATTCACATTCACTATGTATACAGTATACTTTTGTACGTATTGTTAAACAGTCGTTTGGAAAATAATTGCAACTCTTTAAAATCATATTAAGTTAAATTATCAGTTTAATACTCGTTTGCTCCTGTCTTTTATTGTATATTTGCGGAAATTATTGCTGAAATAATTGTATGATATTATAAATTGATACGCTGTTTCATGTGGTGTCTTATGTAAATGCACTTTCACAATAATAATTGCAGTGTGCACTTTTTACCCTATTTGTAGCAGTTGTAAAAGTTAACCACAATTGTTGATTGGAAAGTGAAGAAACGTGAGTGAAACATACATATATAGACTACGATATATAGTCAACTCGCTGAGAAATAAAACATATCGTGTTAATCATAAATCCGGTTAATCGTAGTTTATTTGTCATTTATTTATCGCCTACACGTACGTCAATTCTTTGACATCTCGACCTTAGTGCATTTATCTATTTGCTCATTAAAAGTGTGTACAGTTCATAATTAAACCCGAAATACTGTTGAGGCATTGGTGACGTGATAATTGTATAGAAGCCATACTGCTGTTACTGTCTGTGTGTTATCACCAGTTAGATTAGTTTTTCTCCGAACTGAATAAAACTACGATGGCGTTGTTCGGTCGCTTAACTGCCAGCTCTATAGATAGACCATTGAACCTGGCGTGTACAATTTTGTATGCAGTTCAAGTCTGGTGGAAAAATGGTCGTTTGTTATTGTGCTGCAGTCGAGACTGGCAGTAGACTCCACCTACGAGTTATTAGCGGTCAACATA
>JAGJTL010000183.1:1699333-1710380 GCA_022063505.1 Calosoma granatense | reverse complement strand
TGAAGAACCAGGTAGCCCTGGTTGTACTTGCACTGGAACAACAGTTACTGATGCCTCGAATTTTACGCTGTGATCTGGATGGAGTACGGCAAGTGCTTATGCAACTTGAAAGTGAAGCCAGTAAGTTCAATCCTCATTTGTCTTGCTATTCTCCTCTTCAAATTGTTTATGATTTTTGTACAGAATCCAATCCTGGCGTTGTACAATCGATATTAGCTGAACGGTGTGATGGAAACAGGAATATATTTCATGCGTGTGTGCATATGTGCACACCGACATCCAACAAGGAAGGAGATAATGGTAAGTATAAATTTTTACTATAGTGAGCAAAGAATATGTCTATGTATATTTTCAGAAACAGTCCCACCGCCTTCAAACACCAACCCCGGCTTGGAATGCATCAATGTCATCACTAATGCTCTAGGGCCACGCTCTGTCTCACTTAGAGAGATGATGCGTCGCGCTACAGCCGCTGCAAATCGCTCCGGTTTAGATCGAGACCTGGGCAACGCTGGAGGCGGTACTGGAAGTGGAAGCGCAGGCAATGGCCCCGGCCCCGATCAACAACCAGCTCCGCTGCACGAAGATCCGATACCAACATTGAGTTGGCCACCAGAGACATTTGATCCCACGTCCGGTGACGAGGACAGTCTGATGGGACTCGGTGGAGGTGGTGGTGCTGGTACCGGCGGTGGTACCGGTGGTGGGAAGCCGAGTGCAATGGGCAGTGTACCTCAGACAAGTGGTGCACTGGTTAGTGATCCAGCAGAGCGAAGGAACAACGCATTGCAAGCGTTGAACACAATGTGTGATGCACTGGTGCTAGCACCGTACTTGAAAGATCTGCTCAGTGCTAAGTAAGTACACTTACATCAGTATTGTACACTACATTTCTTTCTCCATTGTTTATAAACATGTGTAACGAATGATTAAATGGTCTCAGAGACGCGCACGGACAAACACCTTTCATGCTAGCTGTTGCTAGCCGCAGTTACCCAGCTGCTCTAGCTCTGTTGGACTGTATTCAACGGCTGAACACTGACCCAGCAGTCCGCATGGAAATGATATTTCCACCCGGCTCCAGTCCCGATCACTCTCCGTTACACGTCCTGTGTTGTAACGACACATGCAGTTTCACATGGACCGGGGCGGAACACATCAATCAGGATATATTCGAGTGTCGCACGTGCGGTTTAACCGGCTCCCTATGCTGTTGTACAGAGTGTGCACGTGTATGTCACAAGGGACACGATTGCAAGTTGAAACGAACCTCGCCCACCGCCTACTGTGACTGCTGGGAGAAATGCAAGTGCAAAGCCCTGGTAATGGGTAACCAGGCTGTACGTTACGAGTTGTTGACACGATTAGCAAGGGACACTGATTTAGTCACGATGCCAAATTCACGGTAAGTATATCTTATCCAAAGTTGAGGGATTATTTAAAATAATGTTGATGGAGGGAGCTAATGTGTACATTTATTTACAGAGGTGAAAATATTTTATTATTTTTGGTACAAACAGTCGGTAGACAGAATTTGGAACAGCGTCAATATCGAGCGGCACGCCCGCGGACGACTTCAGCTAGTTCTAGGAAGACACCATCATCAGATAGTAAGTACTACAACACACACATTTCAACACAAACAGGTATAATTTCAGTAGCTGGAATTAAACGTTGTGTTGCAGTTGAATCAGAGATGCCTGAACACGATCTAGAACCACCACGGTTCAGCCGGCGTGCACTGGAGTGTTTGCTTGCCAACTGGCAAGCTGTACGTAGCATGGTCATGTCCGGAGTCCGCGAGGGTCCCTTGCCACCCGCCAACGTACAGGGTGAACAAGCATACCTGAGCAGTCAGTCCGGCACAACGCTGCTGGACAAGTTCACTCACTGTTTGCTAGTCAAATGCTACCTGGAAGTACTGGAGATCCTCCTGGAGACGCTGGTACGCGAGTTGAAGGATGAACGTACACCGGGTCGTGCAGCTGCTGCACAACTTGTAGCAAGAAGATTCGTCCGCTCCGTTGCACGTGTGTTTGTTATATTCAGCGTGGAAATGGCACCCAACACTGCTAAACGACGTATGACGTAAGTATTCCACCATAAAAGAACAAGTATGAAATTACTTACTGTTAACTTTATCAGATTCAACAGTCAAACACAACCTTTGAGTAAATGTCGACGTGTGTTCCGTTCGATGATTCGATTAGCCGTAGAAGAACTATGCGAAACAGCCGATTCCTTAATTGCACCGGTACGATTAGGTGTAGCACGTCCTACAGCACCGTTTACACTTGCTTCGTCCGCCAATGATATCATTAATGGGTCAGAGGAGTTGTTCCTTGTTGAACCACTTGCGCCACAAGGCGGCCGTGGATCAGTGGCCAGTCAGAGTTCAATCCGAAGTGATACACGACCATTGCTTGGATCGTCCGTCGTCAGAGGCGCTGTCAGGGACCTAGATGACACCAATGATGCAGAAAGTTAGTTTATATACACGTATTTATATATACCGTTATATTTCCTCTATACTCAATCTTAATATACATTTTTTCTACTAATCTAGCTGTTGTATAGTGCTAAATAATTCATACGTCAACGTCTCTACACGCATATACAAGTTCTGTTTTGTGTTACTCTGTATAGATTCTTACATGTTTGTTTGGTTGTGTGATACCTATAAATCCCCAGGTATGGCTTTAGATAACGACGATGATAATAATTCGGACACACCCACGGAACGTGACATGCCGCTGGGCACGGTGCGTCAAGCATCGTTGACAGAGGGAGGCGACGGTGCCGAGTCCGCTGGTGAAGCGCTCGCACATGAAGCAAGCGGCGGCCAAGCAGAGGATAGTGATCCCGAGTTGGATCTGCTGGCAGAGACGGAGTCAGACAGTGATGATAATCACAGTAACCAAGATGCAGCGTCCGCACAACGTAGTGTACAGACAGGTGCCACAGCAGGCTCGGATACAGGTAAGAACAACATTGAAACCTCTCAACAGAATATAGAGAGTTCACAAATATTATCTTGTCAAACTTACAAACTATAACAGCAATGCTAATACAAAACAACAAAATATATTTGTGAGCCACTCTAAATTAAGTAGCAGGGTTATTTTGAGACTGAATGTAATTTGTGATTTTCAAAGTCATTTGTTTGTAGTGAATTGTGTGTGATGTGACTTTCGAAATCACTTGAGTGATTGGTTGTATGTGGTTGAGCGTGCTAGACTAATGTGATATGAAGCCCTGCAGTGTGTGTGTGCGTACATGTACAGTAGTGTGTGTGAGCACTGGGTGAATGGGTGTGTGTACGGTATGTCTGTATGTGTCAGGCATTGCATCGTTGCTGATGTTCCCGGAAGATGAAAGCGGCGAGTCCAGTCAACAGGAGGAGGAAGAATCAGAGGCGGGTGAGACGGACGAGCAGGACCCGGAGGATTATGCACTCACTGATGAACAACTGGAGAGGAGAAGGTATGAAGCACACAATCATTACTGATATTCTTATCTCAACATATTTATATCATGTGCATGCTAGTAATATACAGTCATATTTTAATATACATTTCAATCAATAGATGTTTTAATATCTAAATGTAGAATATTATACCAATGCTCGTTAGCGATCGACAGCGTTTCATGTGTCTAGTCGCCTCCAAAACATTGGTAGATCAATTGTCACAGAAACCAACTAATACACGATACACATCTCATTGTGTCCGTTCTACAGTTTTTGTGCCAAACAATACAATATTTATTCCTATCAGTATAATGTGTCTATAAACATATTTGTTAACTAATATATACATAAATAGAATTTATTCAATTGCTTTGTTTTATAATACTACTTGTAATTGAATAATTTCTATTTAAATATGAACTGCTACAAAGTAAAAGAAGAAAGTATTATATATCTAATATGTGCATGTTTGTGTATAGTGCTACAGGCCATGGACATCGTAGCAACTTGGCCCCGCAGAATATGCAGTGGGCCATCAGGTCACGTGACGCAACCCGCGGTGCCGGTGTACGACTGGCCGGCGGTAACAACCTAGTGTTCATAGATCCCAGTTCATTGCGTCGATCAACACCAGCAGCAACAACAGTAGCAGCCAGCGTTGAACCAGTCACTATGGCAACGACAGCTAACTGTCTGGGCAGAGCATTCGGTAATCTGAAACTATAACTACGAATGTCTGAATTAAATAATACTCTGGTGCTGTTGTATCGATTAGGTATTGTGATCCGACAAATCGCTGACTTGCTAACAATGATCCACGATTGCCAAGCGGCACCACCCGCCCACCCTTGTCTAGAAGTGACATTCCAAGAGTCTATGAACCTGCAACTCTATCTGGAATTTCACTTGAAACCCACATGGGACTGGCTACTAACAGTAATGGACGCCACCGAGGCTCAGTTGAGGTTCGGTGCGTCGTTGACGCAGAACGCGGACCCCACACACCCCGGACATCCGCTTCACACGGCTGCAGGCATCACACTTGGAAGCGGAGGTTTGTTGATGCCACCAACAAGAACTATATGGTCTGGTAAATAAACGAAAACAGTGCGCGGAATGCACGACCAGAGCACTGGCTTCAGCACGCATCATACACGTATATAATGTAGAGAAAACAAAAAACACTACTCAGATTCATATCCTGAAGAAAAACTATCTAAATGTCAGAAATAATTTTCCTTTGAATTGAAAAAATAATTAATGTTCTGGTTTTATTTGTCATACAATCTTTATAATTTGTATAACCGATGCGTCTCCAACTCTTGTTGTGAATCTCCATGTACACACATACGTACACATACATGTTTTATCTGTCAATCATCATGAAAATGAAAATGAAAATTAACATGAAACAGTAATATGTAATATTTTAACAAGCAGGAACAGGTACTCGCGCACACCGTACTGTTTCGTCTACTGGTACCGGTAGCTCCAGTGGTAACCGTATAGTTGGTTTCACCACTGGTGGTGTGGACGGTACCCGGTCTCGACCGGAACGTGAAGGTGTTGATGGTCATGCAGCGCGCAGAGAATTCTTGTCGTACGCGTTATCATTGATGCGTGCACACAACTCGGAACATCTGGATTCACTGCCCATCATGGATGTGAGCGCATTGAAACACATTGCCTACGTGTTCGATGCACTGATCTACTATATGAAATCAGGCACAGATCCACCGGATGTCGATGTACTCCGGGATGGATTACCACCATCTGCATGGAATGATCAGGTAACTACATTTCCTCTTCCGGACACTATACTCTAACCGCTGTTCACAGTTGCGCATTAATTAAACATACACTTGGTTCAGGATGAAAATGAGAACGAAGAAGCAGAAGACGACATCACTGTCGCCATGGAAACCGAGTCACTGGATGAACAAGAATCATCCACTCTGCAGGTGGTGATGGCTAACAGTATGACTGCTGTACCTGTAATGATCCCGCCGATGAGCACCAGCGGTAAAGGACGTAAACATTCGTTCTTCCAACGCTCCGAGTCCACCCTCTGTCTCGGCGCACCACCGCCCGACCCATTCGAGTCGCCCATGTCGGAAGCATTACCATTAGCAGATCAACCTCATCTTCTACAACCAAACGCCAGACGTGAAGACCTGTTCGGTATACCGAAACAACCGATCACACTGCCGAACTCCGGGTCTGGTTCGTATAACCCGTTGGAGATGTTGCCCACCAGGCTGGGATTGTCCGTACGTACAGCCGATACAGCTATGACCAACCCTTCGGGACCAACACCTACTACGTTGAATATTATGGGACCCAGTGCATTGCCTCCGGTGCCGCTTGAATCAGAGGATTCGAACTCCAAGTCCAGTGGTCGGCCGATGATGGGCTACGAACCACAGCCAGGGACTAGCAAACAGCGAGACTTCCAATCGTTTGAAAGTTTCTTGACGTCGGTAAAGAATGAATCAGCCCAAGGTGAGATTATGTTAGATTATATAACTATGAGTGCATTAATTCCTCTTGTATATTGTACAGTACTTATGCTATGAATGTGTCTGTTACAGATGATAGCAATGGTGGCGGTGAGGAGCGTCCGCAGGACTTGTCCTGCAGCAAGGAGGGTACATCCTCACGCATGGACGTGGACAGTGACCATGAGTACAACTCCGATACGGACAGCACATCAAACTCACGTGGTGCTAAAGTATCACCGCTTCCACCGATATCAACCGTTATTCCCCCGAACTTACTAACATCTACTGGATTGGGTAAGTACATTTTTCAATATTCTTCCGCGTACGAAAAGTAACTTACTCTATTTTACTGTGTAGAACAAAACATACCCACGAATCGTCCACAAATCATTGTATCGCCACGCAAAATTGCAGCAGCCGTCGAAGCAGCCGCTGCATGTTTGCTCAACAATAAACACAACTTACAACAACAGCCTTCAACGAGTACTGCGAGTAACAGTAATAATTTAATGATGCCCGCCCTGAACTTACTGCCAACTACGAGCGGTGCAACCACGGACAAGACACAACCGGAGACTGCAACGCCACAACAGACAACAGCAGCTGGACCTAGTGGTAGTACAGCAACACTCACTTCTAGTACATCATCCAGGGGTTCAACAAAGAGCGTCATCGTGAGAGCTGTAAGTGTAAGATAGTGTGTGTGCATGTATGTATATGGAAGGAATACATGCAAGTCCAGTACAGCTATCTGGACTTGTACAAACTTGTCCTTCCTAGAATAATGAAGCCTTTTGATAACCATTGTTTGTGAAGTATAGAATTATATGGACAGATACAAGGCTATATTTGTAAAAATAAATACTTTATTATACCTCATATAGTTACTTGTTGTCTCATATAATTCTTTGTTGTGTCTCTATACATATTTATATTTTTTCTGTCGGTACAGGGCACAAGTACACAACGTGTCGACGCTCCCGATGTATTGATGGTGCCCGCTGTTGATAACCACCAATCAGAATCACTAGAGAACCAGGAAATCTCTGCTAATGTGACCGTAGAAACAACACCACATCCTAGTGTACAACCCGAGGTACCTCGCCCACAACCTACCATTGGACAGTCCGTGTCACACGACCTGCTACTGGGCCGTTGGCGACTCGCACTCGATCTCTTCGGCAGAGTGTTCATGGAAGATGTCGGCCTGGAGCCGGGCTCCGTGGTCTCCGAACTGGGAGGATTTCCAGTGAAAGAAGCGAAATTCAGAAGAGACATGGAGAAATTACGCAACAACCAACAACGCGACTTGACTTTATCCAAGGTAGGTTTTCTTTTTTCCTTGCAGAAATACTTAGAACACATTTGAATTTGTTTGTTTCTTCCATGTAGATGGAACGAGACCGTACACAACTACTTCTGCAGACGTTCAAAGAGTTTAACACCCAGTACAACAACTACAGCCGTCGAGCATCCTCTATTCAACCACCAATGGCTGTTAATAGAGTCAAAGTAACGTTCAAAGATGAACCTGGCGAGGGATCGGGTGTAGCTCGTAGCTTCTATACAGCTATCGCTGAGGTATGTGTGTGTTTCTTTTATGATTTCATAGCAAGGGAGCGTGATACACAGTTTTGTGTCAAGTATCACACATCTGTCACTAATGCTCCCAAGAATAAAATTTGTTTTTGATTTGACTGCGGTACAGTAAGCTTATGACTGCGGCCAGATACGGAACAAACATATATTGATTTATAATGTGTACGGAAATAACTAAAATATATTATATATAGGCTCTGTTAGTGAACGAGAAACTACCCAATTTGGAATCAGCACAAGTCGGTAATAGCAAGTACACACACTACAGTGTACTGCAGCGATTACGTAGAGACCGCGGTGATTTCTCACGGCGTACGGTGATGACTGCACGACCATCGGCGAGAAGTCGCGAGTACAGACGCGTATTGAGCTACGACGCACGACCGTATTATCCAACCACACCGAATGGTAGTAAGTACATACATATATAGCTATGTAGTTGAACTGTGAATTACTATATTTTCTTTGAATCTATAGCCAGTGGTAACAGCAATAACAGTGCAGCTCCACAGAGCCCTCTGTCCGGGATCTCTGTACCCGCACAATCGAATTCATCCACGTCAAATCCCAATGAACATCTGTCACAACATCAGCAGCAGCTTGGCGAACGACTATATCCGAAGGTAACATCGTATTTGTGCTTCTACATTCTTTATTTTACAATACAGCATTCTCCATTTTGCATTCTTTTATATTTAGACAGATGGAATATTGTATAAATGAATGTTTTGTCAATACTAGGTATACGCTCTACATCCAACATTCGCTGGTAAAATTACCGGTATGTTACTGGAACTGTCCGCTGCACAACTACTCCTCCTGCTCGCTTCAGAGGACTCCCTCCGGGCTAAAGTAGAAGAGGCAGTGGAACTTATCCTGGCACATGGTCACGGCCAGGAACTGAACTCGGATGCACTACTAGGTAAGCACTCTTTCGTTACTGATAGTTTGGTATGACATTAATAACATGTGTGTACATCTGTTTCAGATCTAGATGTATTCTCTTTATCAGATCGTGGTACGGCGGGCAGTGCCGGTGGTACTGCTAGTGGGGCCGGCGGTACTAGTGGTTCAGGTCGCAGATCCTCTGGCCGGGGAAATGGTACAACGGAGGGCGCGGCACAGGATGAAACCGCCACAGATGATGTAGAGGATAATGCACCCTTATTTTACTGTCCGGGAAAACGAGGTTTCTACTCACCACGACAAGGACGAGCATCCTTCGAGCGGCTGAACGCCTTCAGAAATGTCGGAAGGTAAGATTATTAACTGCACTTCGGTTATATGAGCATAATCTGATTGTTTTTCTGCAATTTCTAGACTTATAGGCTTGTGTTTATTACAAAACGAGCTCTGCCCTATCTTCCTATCAAGACACGTACTAAAATCAGTACTCGGCCGACCAATCCGATTCCATGATCTCGCCTTCTTCGATCCGGTAGTGTACGAATCGTTAAGACAACTTGTCGTAGACGCTGAAACGAAAGACTCGAATAGTTTGTTCTCTGCGCTTGACTTGACGTTTAGCATTGATCTGAGTCCTGAAGAAGGTGGTGGCACGTTGGAACTGATGCCCGGTGGTCGAGAAATTGAAGTAACTGCCTCGAATGTGTACGATTATGTACGGAAATATGCGAAGTATCGGATGATTAAAGCACAGGAGAAAGCTATTGATGTAAGTGTTACATATTTAATATAATGTGTGTGTTTTATTCTTGGCTGTTTGTATTTTAGAATATACGCATGGGTGTGTTCGATGTATTGCCTGAGGGATCATTGGACGGACTGACAGCGGAAGACCTGCGACTGTTACTGAATGGTGTGGGTGATATTAATGTACAGGTACTCATCTCATACACGTCGTTCAATGATGAATCGGGTGAGACGAGCGAACGACTTGTCAAATTCAAACGATGGTTATGGTCCATTGTTGAAAAGATGACACACATTGAAAGACAAGATTTGGTAAGTTTTCAAATACACATGGACTATTGTGTAATAGTGTATTTATCTACGTACGTACGTATTATTTAGGTATATTTCTGGACTGGTTCACCTGCACTGCCCGCCAGTGAAGATGGTTTCCAACCAATGCCATCGGTCACAATTCGACCAGCCGATGATGCACATCTACCGACAGCTAACACATGCATCTCACGGCTCTATATTCCCCTGTATAGCAGTCGTGCAGTACTCCGACATAAACTATTACTAGCCATCAAGACTAAGAACTTTGGGTTCGTTTAAACTAATACACACACACACACACATGCACATACATGTACATAGGGTATATAACACATACATACATATATACACACGCATACATATACACAGATACAACTTACGGAATAATTCTACATGCTACAGCTGAATATAAATGCAATCAGGTAAATATAAAATATTTGTATATTTTGTTAAAATATAAATAGTTCATATAATCAATATTTTTTTTTTGTTTTGTTACAGATACAGTTTTATTTTGTACAAACTGATGTTTAAATGGTGCATTTCAAATTTGGATAATTTTGACTCTTGAAAGTGACCATTTCACACACATACATATATATTCCGCCTGTTAATGTCCCGAATTATACACTCAGTTTTTTTTTTCGATTACATTTATAATTAATTTCTACGTGTTTTCTTGTTTTTGATTTTGTTGTGTTTTTGTTTGTATAAAATACAATTATGTTGACGACCAGTTGCACAGTAGTAGTGTTACTATAATTGTGGTTCGATTCCCTGTTGCTGTTTGTTCACTGATTGATACTAGATGAAATGAGATATAAATGCTAATATGTCAAGTTTTTAGTACGCATCTGTGAATGACAGACATTATGTTGGAGTTTAGTTAAATTAATTCTTTAGATTTATTCTCCTTGTGTCTGTGCACAAAGATTTTCAGACCATGAGTAACTCGGCACTCTGCTGTAATTGGCATGATGATAAGATTAATTGATTAATGGCAAATCATTAATACATTTTTGTCTCTAACTGATAATTATGGAGAGAGAATCTGAATTGTGATATAAATATTTTGGAATAATATATTCCAAATGTCAACGGACACGGAATATGCTTTAAAAATAAATAATTTTACACAACATTCACGTATATATACATACACCATACACGCAGACGTATGTTTTAAACATTTATTTAAATTATTATTTGGCTATATATATTATATTTATAGTTCTATGATGATTTAGGTTTAATTATAGTAATGAATAAATAATAATATCATACATACATACACGATCATGATGATGATAATGGTAAATGATGAAAAAAAAAGAGACAATTAGATAGTTTTTGTATACATACATGTTACTACCGAATACATGCTATTACAATTATATTATAATTACATCAAGACATATACTTTTTCAAATCATTTCATTCGTTTGTCTAGCAATAAGGCTTTGTAAGTATAGGAAAGTATGTGTTATTACTTTAATAAGGAATCATATTA
>JAGJTL010000183.1:1661454-1683570 GCA_022063505.1 Calosoma granatense | reverse complement strand
GTGAGCAGTAATATATGTGCAGGATAGCACTTATCCTGCACAGGCAATGAGTGTTATAGTTCGTACTGTAAGTAACGGGGGGTGGGGGGGGCGGGTAGGTCGATGACACATTTATACTACTGTATAGATTGCACAATACATGTTCTAGATTCTAGTAAGCTTTATAAGAAAGCTCAACGGTGCATTTTAGAGATGAATCGATGACACAAGAATAGACTAGACATATCTAGAAACATACATACATACATACTGCCGTTATATAATATGTATAATATAGATGAATGATAGATTTATTCTTAAAATTCGGTCACCGTATATATATATATATATCATGTACATCTGGCTTCTGGGCCCTCTTCTCTCTATGTATGTGTGTATGTACGTGTAAGTAGGAGGGGCGGTATCGATCGGCTCGGGGAGAGGCAAGTGCAACGACACCGCCGCCGCACAGAGCAACGGCGGCACAGCATCCCAGAATGAAACGATCATCACACGTTCAATATTGGCAGAACACTCATTCATCTTTCATTCACGCACTACACACACGTATGTAGATGTAGATGTGTTACCAGTTTACATATAACTGATTGTACTCAAATCCAGATAACGATTACACCATATTCTACAGTATCACAACTAATATATCGTTAGTTTAATAAGTCAAAAGTTGCAACTTATAACAGATTATCATCGTCAGAAGCAACACCTTCGGTTTCACACTTTAAATTATTCAAAATAATATCCTGAAGTAACAGTATATGCTTGTCCCAAATTCCATGAAAACCACATTTTAATCTTTCTCACATAAACTTAATGACTTGTGTAACCTTTACTACTATGTGTAATAAACTTATTATACGAGTTTTATATTTAGTAATTTCAGTATAATACTCTATTAAAAGGGCATTGTTTTTTCTCAAGACTTACGTCCTAATTTCTTCGTTCCACATTCGAGCCTTCGGTAATTCATGTTCCGTATCTCTCTCTCTCTTTCTTGCTCTGTGCAAGTGTGTGCTTGTACTGCATCGTTTGTTTTCAATTTACAGATATAAATTGTATGTTTACGTTTCACATGTACACGACTTTTCCATTCGGTATAATTAAGGTTATACAGTTTTTCCATTAGTTGTAAGTATTTTAATTATACATAGTTGTATACTTGCATGCCACTTAAATATAAACACTTATGTAGCACACAATTGCCTTCAAATGATATACGTACAACGGGAATTAGATCTCATGAAACAAATAGATGTGTATAGATTTCTATTGGAATTAGGTGTAGTGATATAGATATAAATAATTCATGTGAAAATGTTTCTTAATGTTTGCACATTATGATAGGATTTATTCAGGGAGTCTGTTTAATGATAATTTCTTATTACTAATTTCTTGCGACGGGAGGTCAATGTGCTTGCTACGTGATTTTGCAGGTGCAAGTTTTACGACGCCAGTGGGATTACTGTAATGACGTCACAGGACGTCATGCACCTGGTACAACCCAGATAGCGGCGTCGCAGCATACAATAGTGCATGATTTCACTGACAAGTGATATTAGATTGAAATCTTTACTTCTCATCCGCGGCGGCTATGGATAATAACGGTTTAGTGCCCACCAACTTGAAATGTGCAACTCTATAAAAGTGGATATTTACTTGCTACTTGAGTTTGGCAATGTCAAGACAGAGGGTGCCTGGTCGATTATAATTCGAGTTAAGGGATGCGTACATGGGTTGGGTTACAGGGATTTACCGTGGGGGTTAGAAACGGCATGAGCTTGCTGAGCCGAAAATTGTGATCCGTCAGCTGTCCTGACAGCTTATATTGATTCCATGCTTAGGATACTTGTTCATAATTTTCTATAAAACAACTTCAACATGTTCTATACCATTGACAACGTATTTATATTGTATTTACTGTAAATGTACACATGTATAGAATGTTTAATTCAACATGAAAATTTAGTTAACTCAGTTTCATTGCACAAACATGGTGTATGAGTAAATACGTATTGCGCGCAATATGAACACGCAAATAATGTATGAGAAAGAAAATTGCATTGTTGTATGAATGCGTGGATATAACAAATACACCTACATAGACAACATCAAACGTGTCTGTGGCGCATAAACTAATTATCACGCATGTCAAGCGTACGTAATTAAAATAGTTTGCAAGGTACTTTTTCCACTGAAGCCGCTGCTCTCTGCCCATCGTCGTTATATACATACAGTCAGCCATCTGTCAGGCGGAATGAGAACTAGAGCACACAGCGGTACACAGAGGAATCGCAGTACCACTTTTTAATTGTACGCACCACGCCAGCCTCTTGAGATTAATTTACTCACATTCCTCTCCTCCGTACTATGTACTTATTTCGTTAATTAAAAGGTCAACTCACTGATGAATTTGAACAAGCGAGAAATGAATGGAGTCATTGTAATCACTTATATATATATATTAGTTAATTGAGCCATTAGTAATGATGATCTCAATATAGTGACCCGCAGATATACTTATAGCCATGATGAAATACACTTTCCGTGTTTAGTTTGTTTTTGATAGTTGTACTAATTGAATAATTAACTGTAGTTTTATTATTTCCAGTTGAAAATAGTTCACTGGCCATGAAATGATTAGTTTATTTAGATTTAATTCAAGATAAATATACTTGCGATATCAGTGAAACTGCGTGTAACGCAATACAGACTATTTCTATTGAGATAGGCGAAGTATATGCAACCTACTTGTCATATAAGCGTTGCGAGTTGCTAAACCAGTTTAATATATGACTGGTCTGTTGTGATTTCATTTGTTTAGCACAAATGTGTATTTTTCATAATTTCTTCTGTTCTTTACAGGCCAAAGCTCTCGGCCGTGTACTGTTTGACCAAGTTTGTAAACAACTCCACTTACTTGAAGCCGATTACTTCGGTTTAGAATATCAAGATATGGCCGGTACAAGAGTAAGTATATACGGTACGTAGTAGAACCCGGAACTAACACAGTTGTTCTCTCTGTTCCTCTGCATAGTATTGGCTGGATCTACAGAAACCCGTTTCTCGACAACTCGGTCTCTCTCTGGTGGATCCACTGCTCCAGTTCTGTGTCAAATTCTACACCCCGGATCCGGCACAACTCGAGGAGGAGTTCACCAGGTACCTGTTCTGTCTGCAGGTGAAACGAGACTTGGCGCAGGGTCTGCTACAGTGTAACGATAACACAGCGGCACTGATGGCCAGCTACATCGTGCAAGGTATGCGGAAAGGTGGATATAGTACGAGCAGTGCATTCACATGAACATGGATGATCGAATGTACTTTGCTTACAGCTGAATGCGGTGATTATGTTGTCGAAGATTATCCCGATCACACATATCTGTCTTCGTACAAGTTTGTACCGCATCAGGATCAAGAGCTGGAGAGAAGAATTATGGAGAATCATAAAAAACATGCGTATGTATATAATGTAATAAGATTAGAATTTCATTAATTTAGAAATAGATAATAATCTGTGTGAGAATATTGAATACTATTTACATAGAGTTGTATTGTAACTGATTTTCAGTGCTCAATCGCCAGCGGAGGCGGATTTAAATCTATTGGAGACAGCACGTAGATGCGAGTTGTACGGTATGAAAATGCACCCGGCCAAGGATCACGAAGGTGTACCGTTAAACCTGGCCGTAGCGCATATGGGCCTAGTTGTCTTCCAGAACTATACGAAAATCAACACATTCTCCTGGGCCAAAATCAGAAAGATTTCCTTCAAGCGGAAACGCTTCCTCATCAAACTACACCCAGAAGGATATGTAAGTATACATCTTGTGTCATAAATGTGGGCTGTCATCTATTTATAAGTAAGGATATACATTAATAGAAATGTGTGTTTTCAGGGATATTATAAAGATACAGTAGAGTTCTTCTTTGAAGGCAGGAATGAGTGTAAGAATTTCTGGAAAAAATGCGTTGAAAATCATGGCTTCTTCCGTTGTTCATCGGTGAAACACGTGCCACGGCATAAGACACGTGTATTGTCTCGTGGTAGTTCATTTAGGTAAGTCACACACACACGTATAACTATACATCTGAACATTGTATTATAACTGATTCGTACTCTCTCTCTCTCTCTCTCTCTCTGTATATACAGGTACAGTGGTAAAACTCAGAAGCAGATCGTAGAGTTCGTGCGAGACAACTACGTGAAACGTCAAACATTCCAAAGGTACCTAATCACACTCACTTCTGTTGCTCTGTCTAAAATCTCTCTAGTGTTGTTGTTGGTTGTTTAGAGAAACATTGAGTTGTTGTTGTTGTTGTTGTTGTTGCTGCATAGTGTGTGTATGTGTTTATTGATTTATTTACTTATTATTTTGCAGGTTATTACTGTTATGTTTTAAGTTATTGTTCTGTTATGCCGTAGTTGACGTTGTGTGTACATTATTGACGTGAGTTGCGTTGCGCTCTGTGTGTACTTGTACTTGGTCACGTGGCATGCTCCCGCCGATGCCCCGCCCACCCTTCCAAGGTCGCGCGTGCGCAACATACCACACTGAGCGCTGTTGTCGTATGATGCGCGTGCGCACACGTACCTACGCATGGGGGGGAGGGGACATGCTGTGCCAGACGCACTGGGCGCCCGTCAAGGGAAGGAGGATGGGATTTTAGAGAGATTCACACAATCACACACACACTTACATATATGTATGTGTATTTCATACATACATTCTCATGATTACTCGTTATTGTTTTATCAGTTTGGATTATATTGTGCACTTTTCTATCGGAACGTTAACGTTTGAGCATACATACATGTGTCCTAGTATCCATAATGGTTATATACATGTAATCCGTTACATATCTGAATGTATGTATATACTGTTTCATACATATAAGTAAGTTTAACACACGGCCAGCGGTCCAACTGAAGCTGATGGTTGCACTGAGCGACACATTGTAATAGCGCGACGCGACTCACTCAATGTCCGTTACTTTTTGACAGCTACTAGAGCAAGTGTAGTCATTGCATCTAGCAAGCAGCTATATATACATACATATATATATTTACTTACTTACCATATATATATATATAAGGGTGGATGGTTAGCTCCGTGGGAAGGCGATTATATGATATTTTAATAAGAAGTCTCATTCCTCATTCTCTTGTTGTGCGCAGGTCGGCCTCTTTCCGGCACTCGTCTGCGCACTCGAGTGCGGCCAACGTGCACGCCAGTCTTGTCGGCAACAGCATATCCGCACACCCACTGTTGCCTCTCGCTGACAACAGTCTCGCTAACGGTAGGTGTCTCTCTTTCTCTACCTCACACACTCACTCACTCTCTCTCTCGCTCTCTCTCTATAGATCCTGTACTCTCTTGTACATTACTAACTATCTCTCTATCTCTCTAAGCCTCTTTGTATTATCGTCTTGTGGTTATAATATCGGTTTGCTTCTTATGATTTAGTTTTGTGTTGGTTTTTGCTATGATATTAATTATTGCTAATGACATTATTGATGATGACGATACATACGTACATTATTAACATGTACAGTGTACAAATTAATCAGTAGCATACATTGTACGAGTAGATGCCCTGTCCATCATGTATATACATATGCATTTGGTTCATTTTCATTACAGTCTTGTTCAGTTTTTGTCTTTGATTTTGTACGGACGCGTTACAAATTCTACTCTAATCAGTATGTAGTACATACGTATATTATCATATAACATTTCTAAACTATTACTATTCTGTGCGTGTGTGTGTGTGTACTTATAGTGATGTTATGTCATTTATTCATTAATGTACATTCATTCATGTTATTCATTTATTGTTGTGTAGCGGGCCAAGCGGGTTCCAACCTGTCAACGTCATTGGGTTCGATGGGTGTCGCATTGGGCCGGGGGGACCGGGTGCCGGCTTCTCCGACGACGAGGGGAGTCTATCGCCCCCCAGACACAGCTACGTGCTGGAACACGGCTCGTTCCACCACCCCCGTCACTCCACCGGGCACCAGCAGCAGTACGCGCACCACCACTCCGGCGGGGGTGGCGGCAGTCTTGGGGGCGGGGCTGGACTCTCGGACGATGAGCTCGCCCTCACCTCCTCTGACGATGCAATCGGTTACCCCGCCGACTTCTGCAGCTACGAGCCCCCAACGTACCATGCCACTGCCGGGCCAGGCGGCGGCAGCACCACCGCCACACCTGCCCACCACCACCACCATCATCAGCAGCAGCAGCAGCAAGCAGTTGCAGCAGCAGCAGCCGCCGCAGCAGCAGCAGCGCACTACCATCACGGCAGCAGCAGCGGTGGCGGCGGCGGGCAGTCCGGTCGCCGTTCGCGCAGCAGTTCACAGGGCAGACACAGGTCAGCTGAACACACGCCACTCCACCCAACATACACACTACAACACCAGCAACACCTCGCTAACACAAACACAACACCAGGTACACCAATCATTGTACAACAACAACAGCAGCAACAGCAACAGTACAACAGCACAATCGGTGTCGGCGGCGGTGGCGGCGGCGGCAATGCGCCACCCCCTCAACAACAGCCACCATCACATCCCACCGCCGGTAGTCACCACCATGCACACACACACGCACACACCACACAGCATTACTACCCGGACGCTTTGTAACGAGCACCTGCTCCCCAAATTATCGGAGAGTACGCCCCACCCGTACACTACTACCCCTACCACCACCAGTATCAACAACAATGTTATCGCGACGACCCACCCATATACGCCGCCCGCGTCCCAATCCCAGATCGACCTGGCGACGGTCGCGGCAGAGGCGTCTTCCCTACTCCTCGACAACGATACGGAGGAGGACGCCCACTCGAGTCCGGACGAGTACAACACGTACCCCACCCTGCAGTACAAGTCCGAGACCACATTGCCGAAGCGCCAGATCTGGCAGCGCAGTGCGAGTTGTCGCGACCTGTACGACTTTTCGTTCGAGGACTCGGGCCAGGCGAAACACCGCGTGACACCCTCTAGTAAACCGGCAATGGAGAAAAGTAGTTATATCAATCTCGAGGAACGTAAACTCGAGTCGCCAATCACCCGATACGATGAAACGAACCGCGCCCTGTACAGTACGAGTAGCTCGCGCAATGTCAGTCTTGATATTCACCAGGACATTATCGTGCCCGGGCAGAAAGTCTACTCGAGCAGTTATCCGGGAACGACAAGTTTAAGTCAGGAATCTATGGAAGATCCCGGTAACTATGAACTCGCGGAATCTCAGGACGATCTGTCGCACGACAGTTACGAACTGTTAGAACGATCCGACGATGATTACAGCACGTCAGGTGAGTACCGTCAGCGTAAAACCAAGTCGATGAACACGCGAAGCTGTAGTTTAGATTCGGGCAACTATCTACCGACTGATTCAGAATCCGATTCGGATAAACACCACAAATACAAGAGCAGTTCGGACGTGCATCAAGACATCTTCTTGATGGACGATCCACGCGATTTCCCGCGTGAAAAGATTCCACGAAAATCCGACGGTAGTTTCTATAAAAACTTTAAGATTAGTTCGCGAACCTCGAGTCTCGAATCGAAGAGCGATTATTATGATTCGCGTATGTCAAAGACTAGTCGGGAAAGTCTACGTAAAAGTGGCTGGGACCAGAGTTTCGGTTCGCGAACATCGAGTCAGGATTCGAAGAACGATTATGATAATAAAAAGACTACTATCACGCGTAAAAATCAGAGTTTCGAAAGTTTGGGTATGAAATCCGAGTATATGGATTCGCGTACATCTAGTCTAGATTCAAAGAGCGATTACTTTGATGCTGCTTCCAAGTTTATTGAGGAACCAAAGTATCCCAAGTACCACCATGAATTTGATAGAAAGATTCAATTCGAAAGGAACTATGGCACCCAGAAAACTAGTAAACCTGTAGGATTGAATTACGACAGTTTTCCCAGTTTCAAAGAGACATCACATGTACATTCGATAAGTCTGCAGAATGTGGAGACTGAACAGAACATTCGTGCTAACCGTATGATGTCCAGTTTAGAGCAGCAAAATACAGTGCCCCGTACACATAAATCCACCTCGAGTTATAGTGGTCGATCACAGAAGCCATTCGAATCAGAACGAAGACGATCTCAAACCACAACGCATATCTGGCCAGAAAGTATTGCGGGAGTTCCTACAGAGATCCAAGACTGGACTACCAAAGCACGAATGCAACGTTCAACGGAATCGGAAAGTAACATCTTTAGTTTTGACGAGGACAAGATCCAATCGCTACAGGAGAGCGATATGGAACTAGGTATGTGTGTAGATCATTCTGCCTACAGCATTGTGTCTGCGATGAACCAGAGTAACGTCGGTGAAAGCGACTTTAAACCTAAACCAACAAGAAACAATTACAGAGATGTATTCTTGGAAATTGATCCTAAAAGACTAGAAATGGGCAGAGGTGATGGACAGTTGCCCCTGCATCAACCAATCGAAAGAACCAAATCGGATCCGAACAGTATTGCCAACCGCCAGAAACTTGGCTCCAATTCCCGCAGACATATGCTTATGCATCAGAAATCTATTGACTTAACTCCAGCAGAGTCAAGTGACGAAGATTATCTTTTCAAACAAATTCCTAGTGCGCCTCCGCTAACAAAATACCGTGGAACACATTTTGAAATGCCCACGGCAGAATTTGGACATTTTGATATTCTAAAACGTGAAATCGAAGGACAGAAAACTAAATTTGAAGTTCCTAAGAGTCAATTTGAAGTTCTCGGGGCCAAAACACAGTCGGATCTGGTGAATTTGCCTCCCAAAAATGATTTCGACATTCCCTATGTACTCCATAAACGACATATGATGAACGGTACCGCAGCTAAGACTGAAAGTACGGTTAAATATATAGAACCAGAGAAAGTAGTTGTTGATAGTCCAGTTATAACCGCTGAGAAGAAATGGAAATCAGTACAGGAACCTGTTGTAACCGATTCATCCGATGAATGCAAGTCTAGCTTGAAAACTCTACCTTCTGAAGCTGAACCTACGTCGTTTTTGTTTACCCAGAATATAGATCTGTCGAAAATCGATCCTGTGACTCTCGAAGTCGATAAGAGCGAAGCTCCAGTCCAACACATGGCCAGTCCGAAACGAGACATTACCAAAATAGATCCAATCATGCTAGAAGCACTCAGTTCGAAGTTGAGTCAAATTGAAAGCGATTCTCCCACCAGCTCCAAGACAGAGAGCATAAAACCAGAACTCAAGATCCTGATCCAAAAAGCAACAGAGACTGAACCAAAAATAGAAGAGACCAAAGCTCTCGCGGACATCAAATTGAAAGTACTTGCCGATAAAGCCGACCTTAAAGCCAAACAAACAATTAAGGAGAAAATCAAAACAGAATTGAAACCTAAGCGTATAATAAAACCACGTATGCAGCCTAACAAGAAAGGCGGCAAGAACAAGACAAAAGTTAGAATTACCTCATTCAGTTCTGACGACGAGTCTTTGGATTCTGATGACGTGTTTGGTAGTGCCGAGGCTACACCCACTAGACTAGAGTTCTCTCCACCACAGTCACGTAAAGAGATGGAACCAATACTGAAATATGAGTCTGAACGGCAGACACATTTACAGTACACTATGTCTTCCACTGAAATCGAAGGCTCTCCACCAACGACTAGAAAAACTGAATATCTACCGTATGATCGAAGTTTGGATCCAAATTATCAAACCGAACTACGCAGAATATCTGAACGATCGATCTCTATACCTAGTTCGGAGGACGATGCTAACTATAAGAACGCCGACTTGAATAGACCTGTATTTGAAGAACCGGAAGAAGACAAAACGCTTACTACTTTAACCGAACAGATAATTGAAGAATGTCCAACGATCACAGAGGACAGTAAGGAAGGAAAGCTCACAGAGGACACCATATCGGAGGATCAGACTCGTATCGAAGTTAAACCAATTATCACACAAGAACAGAAACTATCTCCTGTCACAGCCTCAGCTTCTGATAAGGAATCATCGCCGGCTGTGGCCCGTAAGAAGGGTCATTCGCCGTTGTTGTTCGCACACGCAAGATTAAACTTGTCGGAAGGCTCTGCCTTCGCTGTGATACAACGACAAACAGCTACTACTTCACCAACGCCCGGTAGAAGAGCTAAAAGTTTGGACGCTCCAGTAATACCGGTTAATAGGTTACCACCATTGAATGCGATGTCTAGTAAAGATGACACGGTAGAGGAGAATGTAGAACCAGTTGAAGAAAAAGTTGAACAACCGGTACAAAGCCCAAGTGCGATAGAAACTGATGCAGGTACACCTGAATTAGTAGAAGACTTACCTAAAGAACCAGAGTTCAAAGAACCAGTGGAACTAGTAAAAGAAAAAGTAAGCCCAAAAGTGGAAAAGAAAGAGCCAGCAGTCAAACAAACTGAGAAAAAAGAACCAGAGAAACCTACCAAGTCTAGAAAAGTCAGTGACAAACCCGAAAAGAGAGAACTGAAGAGTAAAAAGTCAGAGGAAAGGGATCAGATTGTACCCGATGTGTCAGCCAAATCTAAACGAACCCTTACCAGATCTGGTTCTGTACAGAAATCATTACCGTCGCAGAAATCGTTACCATCAGATAGTAATGCAACAAGAAGCAAAACTGTACAAAACCAACGATCTCTTCCGACTCAAAGAACTCATTCTAAAGATCTTAGCAGATCTTCTAGTAAAGATAAATCTACGGCGTTAAAATCATTGCCTCCCAAGAAACCAACACCGCCATCTAGACTTGTAGATAAACCACCACCAGCTAGTCAGAAGCCAAGTAGTAGAGACAAGTTACCCAGTCAGAGATCTCTTCCAAGTCAAAAGCCTGAAAAGGAACAAAAAACATTACCTACACAAAAGTCATTGCCTACGCCTCAAACACTCCAGCCGCCAGAAATCAAGAGGACCAAAAGCCAAGAGATGGAATCCAGTAAACGGACTGTACCAAAGGAGAAATCAAAGTCTTTCGAAAAACTGGAATTCAAAAGAACGGGAAGTAAAGAGCGAGCTAAATCACAAGAACAAGACAGTGACAGCGATGTGGCCAAGAGGATAGAGAAACAACAGATGCTTTACGAAACAGCTATTAAACAAACTAAAACATTAAAAAGCCCTGTGAAAGATGTTCTGCCCGTATTTCCAACTGTAGAGGAAACCGTAAGAGTGAATGATGGTAAATTGGAAATTTCCATTGATACAATCGAAACATCGAACATACCATTAGAAGAGGCGATTATTATAACTAAATCTCCGAAACGGTTAGATAAGAAGTTAACGCAGAGTTTAGAGTTAAATTTAACAGGTGATCAGCCGGATGTTTCTAGTGACGAGAATGGAAAATCTGTACAACGACTTGGCAAGAGTTTAGATCTGGAGACACGCACAGATGAAGAACGCGAGAAACTAGAGTTTGACTTTAACGCAGAGAATTTAGCAGCGGTAGAAGAAGTTAAACCGGTGGAAGGTACATTGCAACCGCCGATTATAAGTGAAACATCGCCCGAATCTGATGAACAAGTTGTGGAACAAGTTATTGAGGCAGAAGTGCACAAAGAACCTGCGGTAACTGACACGGAGATTAAAGAAAACGTTGTACTCGAAGGCACTAGCTTAGATATTTGGCTCTCTGTAGATGGACAAACGGCGGCAGATACGTCCAAAGAAAAGATGGAGAAAATAACTGTAATACAAAAATCCGACGAGAATGTTTTTTTTGAGGATGCTTCGATCTCAAAACCTCCCGATCTTCCTAAAGAGCCTCATAAACTAGAGACGAAATCGTCCTCAGAGTCACACAGTTTGGAGAAATGTAGTCTGGGTAACTCGTTAGATATTAAATACATCGACGATTCGGGTGATTCGTCGCATAAATCGGAGAAAGATGCAAAGCTTATCGCAGAACTACAGAAAAGTATAGCTATCGATAACATATTGTCGAAGAAAATAGAAAAGATTATAAGAAATGGTGATGCATCATCAACAAAGGAAAAGACACCCGAGGTTGGTACTAAAACATCTGAGGATTCAGTTGATAATACACTTGTACGCATCACCAGCGAAGATGAATCACTAACAGAGGTGAGTGACTTGAAATTCGAAACCGCCGACAGCCACTTACTGGGTTACGACGAGCACAAGAATAAAGGTGCCCTCTTGAAGTTGAGTATTGAACGTAGTCGTTCAGAAGACACAACATCTTGGATAACGGTTGAATGTGACGAATACGTCGGAGCTGATTCATTCGATGTAGAAGAAACTCCCTTGGAAACAGTAGAGAAAGTTGCTACACCAGATACTGATATTGCTGAGGCAAAGGTAGGCGAACAAACGACAGAAGTTCAAGAAAAATCAACAGCCAAGAGTGACGATGGACAAGAATCCAGGACAATGTTATTGTCTACCGAAACTAAGAGTAGTAAAAGTGCATTACTGAAACATAGTAGTGATCATTCCAGAAGCAGTGATACTACGGGATCATGGACAAGTGGAGAGAAAGATCTCAGTCCTGGAAATAATGTCAGAGAAACAGGAGACGAGTCCAGTGTTAGTTGTTCCATTGCTAAGACAATTGGACTTAGTCAGCACATTGAACAATTCGATTCACTGGATCAACTAGTGGATAAGACTGGTGTAACAGGAGTTGAAGAAAAACCGCATAGGATTCATCATTTAGAAAGATCCAGCCCTATAGATGAAGAATCAAGCTCTGCATCTAACGGTTTCGCGCGAACCAAAGATGATACGAAAGGTAGCAAATCAGATGACTCACTTGAAGTGAGTATAGGAGCAAAATACACCAAGAACAAATATCCCTTCGAGCAAAAGTGGGCCAGCGATTCGGAATTGAGTCAAAGAATACACAAGAAGATAAGTAAAAAATTGTCTAGTGCCGATAAAAATTCATTATCATCTTTAGATGATTCGTTATCAGATAAGAGATGGAACGGAAAAGGATCACTGGATAAACCAACGTTACAATCGATAGACAAACTTTCAGTGGAATCTAGAAATTCGCTGGATACAGAGTCCAGTTCTGGTAGTTTAGGAGTTCAAGCAAGGTTACAAAAAACTGGAGAATTACCAGTCAGAGAACCCAGTTCAACGTGGAGACCTTTCCTGATGGAATCTTCAGGATCTTCTAGCCTGGAAGAAGGTCTACTTCCACCAGATCAAGATCAGGATACTCAGGATTATTTCCTGAGTCGACAAACTACTGGCGAATACTCGGGACATTATGATTTAGCTTCTGGTCGGACGGATTCCGATAGTCAGAAAGACGATGATCATTATGATTTCCAAGATGAACTTGCAGAGTTCCCGTCGACTTTCGGCTACCCATGTTTGACAGCTGCGATTGGTAGTATAGGTATCGGTAGCTCCGATGTGTTAGTAGGAGGTTACGGAACCGGATTCTTGGCTAGAACACTCTCGCGAATCTCAGAGAGAAGCACTAATTCTGAGAACACTAGTTTGGACGATGATTCAACAAAAGCCAGCACTCAGTCTGATAGTGTAAATGATGAATCTCTGATGTCGAGCGACCATCAAGCGAGCCTCAGCTCTGATCCACCGAGCAATGCGCATGCGTGTGGCGAAGGCGAGAAAAAGAGTTCTAACGGTAGTTCAGGAAAGAAACAAAAAGATTCGTCTGGAAACAGCAAGCATAGCATTGAACAGAATATTGCGAACGTGAACACTCTTCTACTTCATCGGCAAATGTCTGATGATCGGAGAACATCAGCTGAAATGGCTGATCTTAGTATTGATGATATAGAAATTATAACGTCGGAACGTGGACTTAAATTACGGCGACAAGATTCAGACGATACGATTATCGATGAAGAAAATTTAGAAGATGTTAATCAGTTAAAACCATCGAGTAGTCAAGAGAGTGAAGACTGGCCTTTACCTGATATTCCCACGCAAATAGAGAGACATCCGAGGGAGGATTTGAAAACATTAGATTTACTTCATGATATGCCCAGCTTAGATAGTGCAGAACAACATGCCAAGTTAATGCAAATCACACCGCCACATATACCAAAAATCTTCGGTCAACGCGGATCACTGAAAAGTCAAGATTCAGAGCAATGGCCCAGTCCACCATCAAGTTTACTGGAAACTCCCGTTGTAGCTAACGTTGAGTCTTATTATATGGAACCCGAGGAAGCTTGCAAGGTTACTGTTGATTCAACGACGGATCCGACGGGAGAAAACGAATCTAATGCGGACAGTAGTGAAGACAATAAAACACTTGGTAACGACGATGATAATGATGATGATGATGATGATGACGATGAAGAAGAAGAGTGTATAGAGGAAGAAGAACAGTTTGAAGAAGACCAAGTGAGAGAAGAACCCGAGAAAAGTAGTTCTAACTCGGATAGCGTTAGTGGCATTCAGAGTGGTGTACGTATTGTCTTAGAGACAAAGTCGGGCGATTCGCGAAGTTCAAATTCAGAAGAAGATATGAACGTTACATTAAACGACGATGTGTTTACGGATGTGCTTGTAGATACGTCGAGAAATGAACTTCGACCACCAACAGTGCTGAGACGTAGCACCACATCAGATGATTCATCGCACTCTGGAGCTAAAAATGAACTTAAACCGCCGTCCCCGCGACATTCACACAGTTCTTACTCGGAAGAAGAGTGCACCAGTTCTATGGGTACGAATTTCGAGGAAGGAACTGTCAGGTTTGCTCTCAGACCAACGAAATGTACACACAGTTCACATTCTGAAGATACTTCTGTAGCGTTAAGTTTGTCTGAATGGTCGAACAGTACGAATACTGTGAAATTTCAGAACATGTCAACAAGCAACAATAGTTGTACGAATAAAAGTTCTACTAATACATCGGGCGCAATGAAAAGTGACGATAACTCGTTAACAGATATCGCGCATTCAATATCGGAGTGGTCCAGCAGTAATAGTAATACACTGCTGACACAGCAAGGTGGAGCGTTACAATTTCAGAAATTATCGTCTACAAATGCATCGACAGGCGACAGTACGTTAACGGAAATGGTTCCTACAATTAGCGAATGGTCTAGTTCTGATACCGCGGTCAATACAATGGTTCCTCAAACGTGCAACGTAAACACAATCAACATAGAAGGTTGTCTTGAACAACTACTCGACGATGACGAGAGTTCTTCTCAGGGCATTGGACCAAAAAGTCCTGAGAACATCCCATCGGAGGATCAAAGTACTGCACATTTTAAGAAACCCATCGGAGACGAAGTGAAACATTTCACCAAATCAACGGAACGTCCGGTAACGATACCGATGCATCATTTACTTTCGGACACTGAGAAATCCACGGAAAGTAGTTCTGTGGAACGACAGGTACCACAGTCGGTGGTGGATGATTTAGAGAGAAAAGCAATGATGAGACATCAGCCTTATTCTAGATCTACAGAACGACCTGTGAAGGTTCCACTAAAGTTTTCCAAATGCACACCGTACTACTCGAGCAGCTTGAGTTCCGAGTCCACATCAGCTGCCGTGTCCAAACCTATACCGATCAGTAAAACTGCAACGATTCCATTATCGCGTGCACATAGGAAATCTCTGTCGAAGAGTTTACTCCAAAGTCCGCCTAGTGAGAATGATTCCACGAGTTCGGTTGAATCGCCAATTGGCACACCAGAAACACGAATCCGTGGACATCGCAGACGACGGCAGATTCAAGCCAAACGACATAAACTCGACCGAGATCGTACGTCAAGCAAAGATGATTACGCCGAGGTGCCACAGAGTTCAGAGTACGTGGAACCGGAGAAGTTCATGTGTGGCAAGGACTTTAGTGATCTGCCCAGCGACTATGAGTACAAATCTGACATAATTCGACGTATCTACTCCGAGAACGTGGAAGAGGGTTATTTTCCCGACGGTGATTCACAGTCGGGCTCCGATATATTCCGTATCGAAAACGATGGGGACTTTGACGAGAATTTGGGGAGATTTGATAATTTGGCACTGGAATCAGAGGCATTCGATGTATCTTCGATACCACCTCCACTGTTAGAGGACGACTTCGAAGATCCGGACGGGGATCCGGAAATTTGATCTGAATATAGTTTAGGGATGCATTTCTAATCAAATTACTAAAGCATTATCAATTAAAGAATATTACTGTAGAGATTTATTGACGTGGTGATGTTATTGCGTGTGCCAAATTTAAACCTTTCAGGTTGCCAAACAACAATATACAATATTTAAATTGGCTGATTGTTTTCTATTAATCCAAAGTAATTAAAGAGAATTCGTTAATGAAGATAATAATAATAATAAATTAATTAGGCAGCATGTGTGTGCAAGTGCACATTATGAATGTACACTTTTATGTACACACATTATCGCATAGTTGAGAGTAAAAATTGAATTGAAAATTACAAATCGTTAAAAAACACGTTGCTTCTACGAATTAACAGTAAATAAATAAAAACCTAACTGGTCTTCAGAATGAACGGCTGACAAATAAATGGAAAATAACGCGAATAAAGCCGTAAAGACTGATTGACTGATTAACTACCCTTTGTATATATATACTCGCAGTCGTTTAAAAACAAATAAACAAAGAAAAAATACATACATACACATAGAGAGAAAAATACAAATACACTTATACACTGTCATACATACATGCATACATAGTTACACACACACACACACTTATACAAGATGAAAATCAAACTCTAAACTAAAAGTAATCTTAGTAATAAATATATCGTACTCGTTTGTATATTATTAATTACATATTAACTATAATTGTTATTTATCATACATACATGCACACACATACATCTGGTGAGCTGACAGTATGTAAGGGAGTGATGCAGTGTGGTTATATTGTAGTATATTTAAGATAAAACATGATGTCTTAATTACAAATGATAGTAATGTACTTACTATACATACATACACATATATATCTGTGTGGCCGTGTGTATATTCAGCTCGTTCGCTCGTATAAAATACAAGTACGCGCGCGTGCGCCCTCTCGTTAACATGTTGTGTGTGGTGTTCGGGTAATACCTCTGATCACCCTCTGATGTTCCACTAAACACTTGCTGTCACTTGTCACTGTGTGTAGTTTTAAATTATAAACACCACATTGCTATATTCTGTTCAATCGTACACTTTCAGGATAATTCTTCACACCGTTACGCTGTACTGTATATAGATACATATACTCACTGCTTTAAAATACGCTGACGCACTGAAATTCATTATAAAGTGTGTAGGTTATGTATGTGAATTTATTTGTAACAGACACTAAGGTTAAAATATTGCAGGGATCTTATTTTATGTACCAACTTTGAATGTGCCAAGAAGTAAATATGTATCTTTCCTCTTCTTTATTTCTGATTTCGTCTTTATATTTTCAATACTACCAACAGTTCGAGTGCAGCAGAGTGACGTGACGTGGAATATTGGTTACATTACATCTAAATGTACTAGTTTATACTTACTTCAGTGCTAGTTCTTAACTGTTTCAAATAACAGACAACTAACCGATGAATGTCGCACTCAATCCCTTTACCCAAACATTCATCATTTAATACCATCACCCAGTTCACATACACATTACCAATTATAAATACACACTGTCTAATAATTAACACACACACACACACACACACACACATATATATATATATAGATAGATAGATAGATAGAGAGAGATACATGCATAGGTCAATTAATACACACACACATACACATATATGTATTTAAGTTGTATGACAGATACATCTCTTGCAGTACATAAATGACAATCGTAAACTACATACATTGGTTGCGTGCGGCATTCTGTGTGACTTCATGTAGATAAATTAATACCATTTACTCATAATCCAGGTACCATTGAAACTAAAACAAACATTCTTATGCATGTTCGGAACTAATCTAAACAGAATTATCATTCATTCACACACATTCATTCATACATACATTGCAATTGATTATATGTACTATCATTTACACCTCATCCATATAATATTCTACTTTTCTCATTCCTACGATGGCAAAACCAAAAGAGAAATGTCATTGAATGGTACGTGTGTGTACAGTGTTAAGATGAACAAAATTATTCGTAGTGTTTTTAAGATTTTTAACTGTTTTTCGAGACAATAGTTTTGTTCATTGTACATTGATCGGTTGTTTGGTGGTATGTGAATCTATACGTCGACATGGTATTTAGAAGTAATGGGAGATGTGAACGCTGATAACTACTAATAATTCGGTGTAATGTTGTTTTCAACTTTATTGTAGACATACATAATCGTTTCAGTTCTCAGGTTTATAAATATTGATTGTTTCGTCATAGTGAGATATACATACATATATACATCTACAATTATTATATTGTAATAGATCATTCATTCAACTATATATATATATACTGTATATTTGCGTACTACAACGTTATTCTACGTTCTCTCATTCATACACGTGTGTGTGTGATATTGTTTTTGTTATTTGTTGTTGTTATTAGAATTTAATTACATATTATGTACAATGCAGGGCCTAATCATTTCAGATTCATCAAATATTTTCTATCAAGTGTTGGGTTTGTGTGTCAGTTTTGTATGTTTAATTTTAGTCGAATGTTGTTTATAAGACAGAGATTTTATTTAACATCATAATTGTCCTTTATGTTCCCTTATAACACTTAACGTTCTCTATACTTTAAACTATTAACAAGTATTATAGTTTTACTACAACCAGCAACTCTTAAATTAACCACATACATCTTTCTTATCCATTTCATGTAAATAAGATCTCTGTCTTTTGTACAATATTTCAGGACACAAATCTGTTAAATGTTTATTAACTAACTAACGTATTAATTTCTGTATCATAACAAATTTATCCTGTGTAACATCTTAGATCGTTTTATTGGAAATAAAATATACAATTTGCTTAACTTGGCGCGTACACTCAATTCACGTTCAGTTTGCTTTTGTTCATTTAAAAGAAATTGTTACATAGTTGCGCATATTCGGATGTAGGTATTTCCGTAATAATCGTGAGTAACATACATACATACATGTTGTGTATATTGTTGTTGTTTCTGCATGAGTTGTAGAACAATTCTGTAATAATTATATTTCTTAAATTAGGATTAATTGTGCTTAATGCCAGGTTAATGAAAAATCATTACAGTACTGTGTTTCATAAATGTTAGTTATCATTTTTTCATTAAATCATCTTAATCGATTTAACATTGCCTGTTACATCATTGCATGTGGCTTAACACGTTTCATAATTAGTACAAGAACAGTGCACGTTTGTAACTGGCACTAATACACACACACACACTTTTTTATTTCCAACACAAAGCATGCAATTTATGCTTGAAACATACCATTTGGAGTAAGTTTCTGTATTTTGTTTTCAATTCATGTATTATGAATGATATGTATTCTCGTTGTAGACTATTATAGTCTTATGAATTAAGTTTTTTAATACATATTACTTTTATTTGTACAGATAATCACACAAATTTGAATACAACTATTCTATCCGAGAATAATAATTCATTCTTCGCTTCAACGCCCAACGTGAAGAACGTCAATGGTAACGACATGTCGCTGACGAATTCACACGGTAGTAATCGCACGAAAGTATCAGATGACATCAGTCCTGTAAAACCGTACACGCAGGAAGATATAATGAATTCAGTCAATGCAAACACAACGACAACAACGAACGGTACTCTGATAACTGCCGAAGGAGAGAATGAAATCAAAAAGAAGGTAATTATACTCGTATACATGCACACACATTACAGTGTTGCGACAATGTTTGTTTTCTTACAGCCTCGTTGGCCTACGGATAAAGCTTATTTCATTGCTAAGGAAATTCTGACTACTGAATTGACGTACAAGAAAGATCTAGATGTTATTAATGTGGTAAGTAACTAAACGTTAGAATGTTTTGTAAATGTAAAACTAATGTATATTTGTGTAGTGGTTTAGAGAAGAAGTTGCAAATGAGAAACCAGCCGAATGTAATATGTTGTTAACGTTAATATCACCATTGGCCAACGCACATGGACAACTTGTACGTGACCTGGAGCAACGTTTGCAAGCTTGGGAAGGTCGAGGAGGCTTCAAAGGGGATACACAACGTGTTGGAGATGTCCTACTAACACATCTACCACCGCTGTTACCTGTAAGTTACCAATATAAACCATGTGTAGTAAACGAACTTGTGTGTGATTGTGTTTAAATTCATTCTGTAGCTTTATGAAGAGTACATCGATGGACATCTAGTAGTTTTAGAACGATTAGATGCCGCGTTCAAGCAAGACAGTCGATTTGAACAGTTGTATCGTGACTTTGAACTACAGAAAGTCTGTTACCTGCCGCTCACAACATTTGTGTTGAAACCATTGCATCGGTTGCTTCATTACAAGAATTTATTAGACAGTAAGTGTTCATATTGGTGCAGAAGTACAGGTTTATAATGTTTAACTGTGTATGCAGGATTATTAAATCATTATGCAGCATCACATCCGGATTACGCTGACTTGCTCACAGCGAATGCAACGCTGGCCGAGTTGATCAGTCCCGTCGCAGAGATGTTGTCACATTCAGAGAATCTAGCAGCCCTGTGCGAGTTACAGCGTGACATCATTGGCTTTGATTCACTCGTGCAACCTGGTAGAAAATTCATCCGACATGGATGTCTGCTTAAACATTCCCGGAAGGGATATCAGCAGAGAATGTTCTTCTTGGTAAGTACACACTGAAACCGTAATAATCAATTTATGAACTAATTACTTTCATTATATTATAATTGCTGTAAACTCCTATTAATTGTGTGTTTCTTTTGTCGGTGCGTATAGTTCTCGGATATATTACTGTACACGTCCAGGTCACAAGCGGCATTACAGTTCAAAGTTCACGGTCATATGCCCCTGCGAGGTGTCATGTTAGAAGAACCAGACGGTGATATAGCATCGTATGCTTTCATTATATACGGTACATATAATCAATCACAGACATCCGATATTATTTACATGCATGTGTTTATAATTGTTTTTTGTTTTTATAAAGGTGGTAACCGTGCACTAACTGTTGCTGCCAACTCCCAGGATGAGAAGGATCGTTGGGTGGAGGACCTGAGCATAGCTATACAGCTGGCAAGGGACCGGACAGACGCCAAGCTCACCTATTTGAGCTTAAAAAGTTGTAGTAAGATCCACTTGGGTAGTATATAGTAACATATGGTTAATGTGTACACGAATATTTCAGGCTCGTCTGATGAGATAATGGACCAGTGTGGTACAGATCAGGCCACCCAGACCAAACCATCGTCACAGCGCAGTAACACAACAGTGCACGTGTGCTGGCACAGGAATACCAGCATCAGTATGGACGATCAACTAGTAGCTGCCGAGGTACGTACACTCAGGCAATTTCATCTAATGGGAATCGAATGTAGTGGGGATTTAGTTTAGTTGGAATCGAACCTTGCATGACTAGAGCTAAGACAGAAACTAATATGATTGTAGTTCGTGAATATTGTGAGATCAGACTGAACTGTAAATGTGTTCTTGTGAGAATGTAGTCTAATGAGAAACTAGAAGTATTGGGAATCTAATTTATGAGAAACTAGAAGTTTTGAGAATCTACCTTTATGAGAAACTAGCGTACTGATAACATAGCTTTATGAGAAACTAGTCTACTGGGAATCTTATCTAATGATAATCTAGTCCTGTGAGAAGCTAGTCTAGTGAGAAACATAATGTGAAAGAGTATTTTTGTTCCAGAACCAGCTGTCCGGTTACTTATTACGTAAATTCAAGAGCAGTAATGGTTGGCAGAAGCTATGGGTAGTGTTCACCTCGTTCTGTCTGTTCTTCTACAAGAGCTGTATGGACGAGTTCCCGCTGGCCTCGCTGCCGTTACTCGGCTACGCAGTCGGTGCACCGAGTGTCGAGGATGCTATCGGCAAGGAGTACGTGTTCAAGTTACAGTACAAGAATCACGTGTACTTCTTCCGAGCCGAGTCCGAGTACACGTACAATAGGTAATACATGTATATATATATA
>JAGJTL010000183.1:1628007-1661404 GCA_022063505.1 Calosoma granatense | reverse complement strand
GTATTTCAGTAATTACTAAATCATATGTCACCTGCTTATTTCATTTACAGATGGATGGAAGTTATAGGTAGTGCTACGCAGAGCAACTTACGACGGTACACCTCAACTCGAAGACAACTGGCGTCCAATGAGAGTTCGCCAGATAAATAACATCACTTCAACACCCTCTAGTACCCTGAAATTCACGCCACCGGCCCCCCCCCTAGTCCGACACATCTAGTATGTATACGATGTTATTCCATTCATTAGTTTACATATTTATGTAAACATGTTCCATTTTATACAGAATAACGAATTTTTATTGACATTTTTTACATATCCGTATTATGTTTTTTTTCTTATCGCTATACATTGTTCGTCAATGCATTTATTGTTCACCTTGTATTCACATGAACAATGTATAAGAAAGTATTTTATGATTATTCTTTTATGTTTTAACTGAATCATGTATAATAATAATAATAAAAATGTTTTTATTTATTTTTCTATGTATGTAAAGACATGCATTTGTCTTGCCAGTAAGTTTGACGATAAATTATAATAATTTTAACACTTTTAATTTCAATGATATTAATAATCAACTGATGAGGTCTAGCACTGGTATGTGATAGGAATATTAGTTATGCGTGCGATTCCAGGAATTGTTACACTTTGGCTCATATGGTTGTATAAGGATGATATTGCGTGCTAATGTATAAAATAAATAAAATAACGGTATTTTTCTTATGAGATATATTCAACTAATTTCAAATAATAATTTATCCAAGTATAGATGTGCCTTAGTAAATAGATTGACAAGCGATCTATAATATTACAATCTAGATTCATCTACATACACAGATGCGAAATAGAGTAAATTGTACATAGTTGTACATATATATTTTATTACATAATAGAAATTGGCAGCTGGCTCTCTCTAATATATGCACACACATACACTGACACTTTCCTACAAATACACACACTCACACCTTATGTACACAAATACGATATAAATATTCACATACAGTTATTAGTTCAAACGTACACCGCCTACTTACTTATTGACGCTGCTGTTGTTAATTTTCCCTTCCGTGGTATGACAGGCAAGGAGCATAATTCAACACATTCAGAAATACACACAAACACACACACACACACACACACTTATGGACCAATAATTCCACTGTTAGTTCAATTGTTATTCATTTATTTAAGCCGTGATGTTTTATTATAATATGTATTTGAACATCACATTTATATATTAATAAATAAAGTACATTTTACTCAAATCAGCTACAGTATTTCATTTCAATATACATATACCTGTTTGTTGTTCGAGAAATAAATACACATTTATTCATAAAAACAACGTAACTTTATTTTCATGTTAAAAAATCATACAATATATGTTTCCCACCGACAGTACAGATTATAATGCAGTAACACATTGTATGTAACGTTTATATACTCACCTGATGCAACAACGTAATACTATTGCATCATCCTCCAGATATTGTACATATGTATATGTGTGTGTGTATAAATGTTTCTATGTGTTACCGCAGTGTATGTATTTAAAACTACAAATATTAAATAAAAACATACTCTACTTAGCAATTATGGTGGAGATCCAATCAGATCCAAGTAGCTGCTCTCTCAATAATAGTACATGTATGTAATACTGCTTGTACAATTAGCCTTACCAGTAAGTAGAATCAGTTTATCAAATTTGTTTTCTTTGTACAGTGACTATTCTCTTTTCTGTAGCGGATTTCATTAGTTGTACAATACTGTGTACCACCACTATATTATAATGATGAACTAATATGAAAAACTGCTAACTCCGCCATAACCTTCTTATAAACTTAACAATACAGCATATGTGTGTGTGCGAGAGAGAGAGATGAGAGAGAGACAGGAATAGAAGACAGAATAACAATGTAACATATGTATGTATGTGTCCCCGGAGTCCTATAGACTATAGGACACTTCACCACACTTTACACTTGTGTTTCGGATTCATTTTCGATCCTACAGGGCAATTGAAGTCTTTGGCGAATTCTTCCAAATTGCTCATTGGTCCGAGGACTCGGAATTGACCGGGCGAATGGTAACCAGTAGTGACACGTAACTTTAGGGATTCAGGCCGATACTTAGAGCACCATGTGTTGGCAGCACTGATCCAGAACATCTGTTGTGGTGTGTACGGTAGACCAGGAAGTTTCTGTTCGGGAGTGTTGCGTTCTACCCACTTGTTATACGCCAGGTAAGCCTCCTTGATACCACCATTGTCGGCAATATTTTCTCCTTGTGTATTGATGCCATTCAGCTAAACATTCGATATGGATAGTAGTAGTGTTTTACTTCAAGCTAAAATAGGTTATGTACCATTAAATGTCACTTAGTACTTACGTTCAGGTTTATTTCTGGCACTGTATAATTGCCATACTGGTCAATGATACATTGAGCCTTCTTCAGGAAAGCCTCCTTGGTAGGTGGTGCCCACCAGTCCACCAAGTTTCCATCTTTGTCAAACTGTCTGCCTTGATCATCGAACCCGTGCGTGATTTCATGGCCGATGACGAAACCAATAGCTCCGTAGTTCATATACCTCGGCCGGTCACTGCTGAAGAATGTTCCTTGCAAAATACCCGCGGGGAATTCTGTAAACGAAAACCAAAAACGTCATTATCTGCATATGTTCAAACATTACATGCACATTCCACAAACAATACACACGGCAACATTACAAACAGGTCAATACTTGATGAACACAAATGACTTAACTGTCACTTCTACAAATCTTAACACATTCCATGTCACATACAAAACAAACCACTCCACGTAACATTCCACTAAGCGAACACAATGACTCATATCCACCACTCTTACTTGCTTTACCATAATGACAATTCAATGAGATGTTAAAGTAAGACTACTGAATAAGACATATGATGTAATGTCGGGATGCATAATTTATTTTTGTTGAGTGGTACATGTATGAAACATCGACACACCCAACTTACGAATACTATTCTCATAATCGGCATAGTAGGCGTTGACGGTTGTAGGCGAACCATGTGCTCGCCAGTCGGTTTTATTGACAGGAATACGTAACTGTTGATTCATGACGTCCCAGTAGAACAGGGAACAGTTGAGGTACGCTTCAAGGAACAGTGCTGGCTCGATGTAGAGCTATATATCCCAGCACGCGCGCACACACATACATACACACCAGGTTAGTAAACGAGTAAGGAGATAGATACACTTACGTATACTGTTCTCAATGGACGAATAGAAAGCATTGACAATAGCAGGACGGCCATGTGACACCCAGTCAGTTTTGTTAACGGGCTTACGTAGACGTTTGAACGAGAAATCAGTACCGAACTGAGTCAAGTTCAAGATGGATTCCAAGTATAATTCATCGCTAAGATCCAACTAAAAGTATAACATAACTTAAGCAACTGAAAAACTCTCAGCACAGTGATAAAAAAATATTAGAAATAAAATGGGCAAAATAATAAGAAACACGTTACGCTCTCCGTTAGACCAACATTTCAACTGATGAACAGATATTAGGGTAAATAGAAAGTTATGTACAGTTTTAAATAACCTCTTACATTCTCATAGAATTCTTCTAGTTTCTTGTCATCCAGGAGTTCATCTGGATAAGCGATGTGCGAGGACATGGAAGCGGCTTTCTCCAGTGCACTCTTCTTCGTCTCATCGTCCATCCAGTCCAGATGCTCCAGAATTTCTTTGAATTCCGCTCGAATATCTTGTACCATCTCTAGTGCTTTCTTCTTGGATTCTTCGTCGAAGTATTTCCTCACATACAGCGCTCCGGTGGAGATGGCCAGGCTTCCGGAGGTGATATCAATGCATTCCTTCCATCTGGACTCGCGTTCTGTTTTGCCATTCAGCACGGTACCGTATTCCAGTTGACGTTTACGTAGTTCTTCGGTGAGATAACTGACCGATGCACCCGCCGCCCGCCACGCAACATAATTGGCTAACGTTCTCTTCGGTGTTTCTTGCAGAAGTTTCTCCAAGCCCGTGATGAAGCTGGGCACACTGTTCACAATGATCTCATCGCTCTGGATCTGGATGGCTGGTGGAAGTAGACTGTTAATGTACTCCAGCCATGGGATGGTTGGATGTTTCAGTTGCATCTCCTCAATGCTCATAGGGTTGTACAATTGTGTGGCGTTTCTACGTTTCTCAATCGGCAATGAGATCTAAGGAAAAATTATCATACTTGTATTATATGTATGGAAGAAACAAGAATCACGAATCTCTTACATTAGCCAACTTGATCTCAAACTGTAACGAATCCATAAGTTCTTTCTTGGCAGCTTCTCTCTCTGCACCAAAGATGACAGCTACATCGACCATGTACTCGTAATAAGCTCTGACAATCTTGTCTTCCAATCCCTTGATAAGATATTCTCTTCTTAAGCCGAGTTGTGCTTGATCTAACTGCAAAATTAAATTATATTATCAACAGAATGTAACGGATGAATGTTGAGAATTACTACGTACATCAATGATACGTTTTGTTGAGTTCTTAAAATCAATTCCAACAGAAAAGTCGATGAAATAATCGACACTGTAACCGACTTTCCTAAACTTGTACACCGATTGTTTCCAATCAAAGTCTCCGTCCTTCCAGTTCGACCCTTCCAGCACGGGCCAACCACCCAATTTAGTGATCAGTTCTTTCATTGGTCCCAGTCCACGTGCCTCAATTGATGCTGCAAGAAAAAATCGTCATAGACTTGTGGCTTGTTGAGATAATTCTCAACCACTGGGTAACTCACTTTTATTCATACAAGCTTTGTACAATTTCTTGGCCAACACAAACGGTTTCGGTTCTTGTGGTTGGATTTCCTCTTCAATCATTGTTCTCAGTTGTTCCTGGAGCTGATCGCTGATCACACTGAACGTAGTCACACTGGACTTGTCGTCGGGTATGTTAGTGTTTTTGATAAAATTACCACAGGCAAACTCGTAGAAATCATCGCACGGCTCCACTTTGGGGTTGATGTCTTTCAACACTTTGGAAGCGATATGGATACATCCAGGTGTCAGGCATACTTCTTCCTCTGGACCCTTCACCGTTGCACTGGCGGTCCGTAATCCGATGACAGCTTCTTGTGTTGCAGGCATCAGTTCTAAAGAAAACGTTATGAACAGTTTTACTTGATTCTAAGATCAAGAATTCCACATATGTCGCAGTGTATTATGATTAATGAGTTATATAGCATTCGATTATTTTGTACCTGGTGCCTCATCACGTTTCATACACATGAGAACGGTGGCGAGAGCAATCAACAGTGCTAACCCCACAAGTACCACCACTGCCGTCACCAGCGTGAGACTCCGTTCCATACTTGTCCTTCGTTTCCACCATGTTGGATTCCTGCAAACAACCATCCAAATAGACGCCATTAATATACTGTCTATCCATATCATCATTTCAGTAAAACTAGTTGAAATGTCAACACACAAATGACAGATACAATACCACAAAGTTACGATGATTTTTTATCTTTATATTTTATGATGATGACAATGTTACATAAACAGAGTTTGCAGGATATATATATTTTAAAATAAATAGAAATTTTTCCTTATATTTTCGTATAGTAAAATAAATATTTTTTATAATCTTGTTTTATCGATATAGATAATATATCAGCATAGAGATGCTTTTTAGATAAGCTACTTGATATGTTTGTTTACTGAAGATATTTATAAATATATCAATTCAATACACGTTTTAATATTTCGCTATTGACGTCAATAAATATATGATGCAGATTGTAATTATTACACAATTACAGTATGAAACTGTACTCTGATCATAGTTTCAAGTGCAACTAAAAACTTGTTTTTTTAAAACATACAAACAGAATGATAAAACTACAACAGGCTATGGCTAACATTTCCAACTACTTTCTAATTTATTTTACTTAATGCGGATCTGTACACAATTGTCTGTGTGATAGGTTTTTAAATAAAAAAAAATATAATAAAAAGCTTACAAACCACAAAAAAACCAATTATAAAAATTTCCCATGACGTAAATCAATTTCGTATAAAACATAAATGTACCTGCACCAGTAATTCTGTTGCGGTTTTGTCGTAGAAAGTTCGGCGTACGGAATGTCAGATTCGGTAACAAGATTATACATTTCACTGTCAAACATCACCATACATAACCTTAATTAAATCTCTCGCACACAGTGACACAACAATTGTTATGATTCCGCGTGTCTACACACTGTTGAACTATTTATTGAAGAAGAGCGGCAATGCTTTATATAATAAATTGATAAACTATTTATGTCGCGTGAATGCTTAAATATGTGTGATAGCGTGCGGTGTTTATTTACTTAATAAATGAAAAATACCTCGTGTAATGGACTCCATGTAAAAGTGCAGATAAGCGAAATACTGAGTGGGGGATTAGATAAATATAGAAAGCCTGGTAGTGATTTTAAACTAATGAAAAACTTTTGCAATTAACTTACATCATAGTACATATTGAAATTAAACGCTTATTAAAATTTAATTAAATAGTTTGCAGAGAAAAAGTGGAACTTGTAATTTTTAATGCTTTGTATGCAATACTAATCATACAAATCTTCAATACGATGTGATTCTCAAGATATGTATACATAATTTCTCGAGAGATTTGCCAAATGAAAACATCACAATACGGCTTCCGTATAGTATATGCTGCTGTTGTTGTTGTTGTTGTTACCATTGAAATGAAGTATGAAACTACAGAATATTAAGATTCGCATCACGTTTGTTTATGCGTTGTCCGTCCTTTGCTTCGGTCAAATATCTTTCAACCATGTACCAACTTGCATAGAGCAACACACTCTAGATTTCCTCAACTCAATTCCGTATTCTGAAATCGTGGTTCGATTCTGTTTTCAATTCCGAGCGCGTTTGCGACATACCTAACATAATATTGGCTATCACACATACATACATGCATACATACATGCATATATACAGTGACAGGTGTAAAAGTACCTACATATATAGGGGAGACGTCGGTAATGAAATGAAGTATGTATGTGTGTGTGTGTGTGTACTTATTTATTGACAGGCTTCCTCAGAGTTCATTGGCACTGCTCGTTAATAAAAAAATATCGTACATTCATATCATTTAATATTGATTTTTCTCTTTTCTGCATTCAATTTTACTACAGAAGTTTAAGTAACGAATTAGTTTAATATTTAAATTACATATCTCTACGTAATATAAGATTACATATAATTATTTACCTTCTTTCCAATATTGTATAAACAGTAGTATTCATTTGATAATCCTGTCAAAACTATTCCCAAATATATGATTTATTGTGTTTCTTTAAAAAAAACAACTAATATCTCTTTAAAGTCTTAGCACGTTGGCACTGTTAATTAGTTGAAACAATTATATACCCACTCACACACACTGTCACTAGAGCAATTTTCTTTTATTATTTTTTATGTAACCGTGTAGCTAGTTATGTCTATGTCTGTGTGTGTGTGTCTCGTCTTATTTCGTTTACTTGAAACCAAGAGAAATTTTCTAATCACCCCGCAAACACGACAAAATATACACCACGCATTAATCTAAACAAGCCGAAAACGTTTATTCAATTCAGCAAGTTTAGCGAATGTAATTTACAAAAATGTCACTTTTATTTCTAGTGCTTACAAAACAACACTGTGGTTGTCCCATAGTTCTGTACAGGAAAAAACCTGTTTACAATTATTTCAAAATCATATAATCATATATTACACATTTGTATCGAATAAAAAACTAGCTGATTAATTAAAAGTATCACGTGTTGTTTGTAGTTGTCTGGATGTTAATAATAAGGTTTTTTACTTTGTTATTACCTAGAATGAAGTAAGATGCGGTAGGCACACACACAGACTTGACCTCGGAAATGTCTGGACAAAACACTACCTAATTTCAAATATCTAACCAGCATCGTTTTACGTAGAAACATTACGTTACGGATACGTTTACACATGTGGTTACGTTAAGTGATAAACGTTAGCCACATACGGAAATGAACGCGTTTACTGTTTTCTTTCCATTTCGGGATAATCTCAAATAAAACGGTAACTGTGACCACTTTAACGTGTGTGTGTAGCGTGTTGCGCACTTAACTGTCAAATAAGCGGATTGGAAAAACGAAATACTACTTTCGAACGTCGGAAATGGGGGAATTATTATATTAGTTCCTAACCACAATATACAGACAGCTTATTATATTTATTTTTAACAGATTTTTCACCTGTCGCGTAGGAATAATATCCATAGTTTCTCTTAGAAATAATAACATGACTTAATACTTGTATTTGCCTCAATTCTAAAAACACATTAATTTGTCTGAATTGCGTAAATTATCTAATTTTTGCTGGTTTTATTGAAACAAGTCATGTCTCAGTAATTTGGCAATGCAGTGACGAGTTAATCAAATAAATGCACAATATTAGAAAGGTCAAAAATACATACAATTGCAATCTCTCCGACATTAGTTTCTCAGAATATCGCATACAATACACGGAAGTAAATAGACTAATAGATAATTAGTAATTACAGGCTAATTACTCACTCGTAAACCTAGCTCGCATGTTATTTTTTATCAGATAATTTGTTAAAAACATTATCTGACATAAACAAACGTTAGAACAATAGTATACTATTTATTTAAACTAGTATTTTAAATATTTATACAATGATACCTATAATCCTTATTCAGAGTATTCTGTCTAGATGTTTATCTCGACACACTCGCGCATGTAACGTTTTGTTATTCACAACTTGATATGTGGTTTTACTAGGTAGTAAATCTGTAATATTTTTGTAAACCTTAGCGATGAAGGCTGATTCATTTCTGATTCATTTCAGGATTTCTTTATTCCATTCATCTATACAAGGAAATTGTTGATTTGTCATAATATACATATACGTACAAATGTAAATAAGTATGTATATGAATTTCAACATATACAGAATGATACAACTGTCTACTGTCAAACATCGATATTCAGTTCATTTGTAACTGTACGAAATGAATGTGTAAAATCCATGAACCAATTTTAAGTTTGCAATGAACCATGATATTGGTACATACAGACACAGCTACATATCCAGTAGGTATGTACTGTACATATGTATGTATGTTCTATATGCATTTACAGGTGGTCAAGTATTGTGTCACATGTACTAGCAGATAGGTATGTATGTATAAATGTATTTATGTCATTCTACAAACCTAGTTTGATAAAACTAAACTGGAATTCAGTGTTCAAGTGTTAATCTCTTCTTTTGTTCATTGTACGTGTAGTGCATATAGATTTATGTGTATCTGTTTAGTTACAAAATGGAGACATATAGGTTTGTGTATATCGTTGGATATGTATCACCTGTATATACATGTGTATGTATGTAGTTGTGTCCTGTGTGTAGTATACATTGTAACATTTACGATTCACATCATCCCTCCAATAACTAAACATTTCATTGTGTTGACATAACAAACAGTTGTGCTGTGAAAGGCAAATAACAATTGTGCTATATATTCATATAAACATGTGATGTGTTTTATTGTCATCACAGTTTTATTTCTCTATCATAATAGTGAATCGAACATTTTAGACTATAGATTTGAATATATAAAGTAACAATGTTAATATGTATGCATTTAGATCTCATTATTACAATATAATACCTACTAAATCAAGCGACTTTCAATTTAACTTTCAAATATACTGCTACAGTTTTTATACATTTCTACAAAAATAATTAACTTTTTAAGAAAACAACACAGTTAAAAATATATCTAGAGACATACTTATACATTTACTGCTATTTTATCACACTACTAAAACTAAGAACTGTATGTTTTTTTTTCAAAAACTATTTGCAAGCAGAACATAGTATGACTGACGAAATGAAATATCGAACATGAATAATATACTACAGAAGTAACGTTCATTTCATGCTGATTCCATTTGTACATTTGACAACAACATACAATGAATACTAAACCTAAATACTGTTGTTTTATGTTGAAATAATCAGGAAATCAAATGTCGCATGCTACAATACGAGACAATTCTAGTGTTACGATCAATTTTATCTATATGTATGTGTGTGTGTGTGTGTGTGTGTATGTACGTTGTATCGTATATCAAATAAAACACACATGACAATCCCCGTTATATTGCCTCGATGACAGCTGTCACAATCGCGTTTCATCGCAGAGGAAAAACTCCATGAAAATAGAGAATCACAATAAAAAGGTACAGAATGTTTACTTTTCGTCTGAAACATTTATGTGGGTCAGGGTAAATTCAGCAATATACCACACATATCAATACATACATAGTTACTACATAAAGATGTATTACATACAGCTATATATTTATATGTAAATAAAATGAATAAATCATAACACACATGTTTTTTTAATGGGTAGTATATATAAATCTTGAATTCATTCCAAGAAGAAATGATTACAGTTTAAAGAACACAGCAAGGTGTTGCTTATTAGCAATCAAATTATTCATGAATGCTTATAAAACACACACACAAACGTACTGGTACATGTAAGGAGGTGGGGGGGGGGTTAAGGAATGTAAAGTATAAATAGATCAACATCATTTATATCCGAATCTGTACGTATTCCTACCATAAAGAGTCTGTGTATGTTTACATTTGCCAATCATTGTTACCGGTTCAACGGATACGGAACGTGATCGCGCGTGAATGCGTGCGCGTGTGCTAAATCAACGGTGCGTGACAAATGCGTACTGCTAAACAGGATGCTGTTACGCACACACACACACACACACACAGACATATAGGTTTGATACTTATATACGTGTATCTGTGCGTGATTGTTGATCATCATTTGTTATGGTCGCATGAATAGTTACCATCTAATTTTCTTTTATTATATAACTTGTATTATTTAAACACACTTATGCTCATTTGCTACAAGCGTTTCTTTGTTGTTAATTAATTATGAATAAAAACAAACAATATCTAAACAAAGTATATGTATTTATATGTAATACACTATTGTAAAATTGATATTTTTCATTTAAAATTTCACAAAACTCGGTTGAGGTGTTTGTGGTATAAGAAATCAAGAAAAATTTTACAGAATATAATTCTGAAAAATTACATAAATAAAGAAGAAAAATATTGCAAATGGGTTTTTATCGATTTAATAAATAACTTGCCGACTCACATATTCGCATGACTCGTCAAGGTGAACAATATAATAGGTAAAATTATATGAAATGACCATAATAACTACATACATACGTATATAGACACACAGTATGATAATACAATCATATTACATGATAGGAAGCCGCAGAAAAACATTGTTTTCAATAATTCATACAGTAACAACTACCTTCAACATTACATTAACAACATGTAGTAATACTGAACAAAATAGAATACTTTTAATACTTTTTATTATTTAAAAAGATAAGTAAAATATAGAACATAATTATCAGATTTTTTAAATTCATAATTCTCTGTACATTCGTGGATTATCAACTAATCCGGCTCTGCCCCCCACCGGTATCCATGTTCGGTTATTCGTTTCACAATACTACAGAGATTTGGCAACCGATTTCCGTGACATGCTTAGCAAAAAATTATTGTGCTACTTTTCGCATGGACAATTTAAAAACAACTATTTTGATTTCGATATGGGGGGAGACAGTGACGTTTTATACTATATGTATGTATGTAGTATATAACTGATTAGTAAGCAACAAGCTGTCTAACACACACTCTGATTCAGAATGTAAATGAGTATAACTGTTCGTTCGCTTAACTTTATCCATCACGCACGTATGTATGTGTCATTATCGATACTAGTATGGAGCGAAACTTATTTCAGAAGGCTTTTACTTGGAATAATTATGAAAAAAAAACACTAATAATTCACTATCTACATACCTGCAATATAATTGCGTCTGGATACTTGGAAATAATTATTTAAGTATAGAAAAACCTGTTTGACAAGCAGCAACCATCTTCGTATTTGTGTTTACAGATTATTGTGCATATTAATTCATTATTCATACATGGTAGATATAAAGTCTGTAATGTATACGGAATATACAATATCGGAGTGTGTGAGTAGGGTTAATATGAAAATATCAGGTTTAAAATAACGTACATAATTATTAATATTACTATAAAATTATTAATTTTAATCGTGGGGGAGAAATTCCGTTCCAGTCAGCCCCCTCGATTTAACTTTATAAGAATGTAGAGGTTTATTTTGATATAAAAAACTATATAAACTTATAATGATTTTTAAGTTAATTGTCATACTACCAGAATATATACTAAGTACGGACCTGATCTCTGCCTGCAAGTGCCAACAAAAGACAATTTTTGCAAAATTACAAACAGGTTTCATACAGTGCCGCACAACTCTCACCTAACATAACCAGTTGTATTTGTCATTACTAGAAACGGAAAATATTAGAAATCACAAAAAAAACAACAAAAAAAAGATATATTTTCAACAATGACTATTGAAATTTAGATATTGTACTCTTTATTTACTGAAATGATAGTAGGTATCTTCTAATAACATTCCTTAATTGCCAGAAAACTAATTACTAGTATTTTAATTATTCGGTTTTTCCATAATTATTAAAATACAAGGTAAGACATTCCAAAGTAAAAGATATAAATATAATTTTAGATAGAATTTAAATAAACATTAGTCTAGTTTATATTAATAGGTATGTTATATTCTTGACCGTTGTTATTAACAATGAATTTGTCACTTACTTTATCACTGTTTGTTTCATACTATTCGTCATAATGCCGTCTTCGTTTTGTTCTGCCAGTGCTCACAATATTTACCTCTGCACTACAACAATGAAATATTCGCGACACACTCCAGGAAAAATAATAATTAATATCACAGCACAATATATACGCGCGCGTACTACGTAGGGTTAGTTTTCAGTGTGCACGCGAAGGGCTACATCTAGCCACCTTAGTATTGAAGAGATTGAATTATTATATTATTAGCAAGATATAAATATGTGGTTCGAGGGCGCGTGGTATGAACAGAGACTGCAATTGGTCTAACGAATGGTTCACAACACGAACCAAACGTACACTGGTTGTGTTAACGGTGAGCGACTTGGTTTATGTACGAGAAGAGGTGCGCGCGACACTCCCCCGCCACACATACGCACACACATATGTGTATAGTTATATGTAGAATTCATGCTGCCCTATAACGATACACATGTATAAATGTCACAAAATATGTACTAAATCAGAAAAAACAATAAAACTACTTGTATGGACGATATACATGTAAATACAAGCATCTGTACATACACAGACATCTGACTTGTGTAAGTAAAACAGTAATTTACATGTCCGTTTATGTGTAAGGGATCAAAACTAAACTTTAACAGACATGCTGAAAGCGCGATAAACATTCTACAATAAATATTTTGCTCTGACAATTTGAAAAACTGTTAGATTTCTCGCATCATATATATATGTAGTATATTGCATTTTTGATATACTCATTCTGAGTTCCACAAATCAAAACCGTCACAATATTGAATCGTATCTAGAGTAGCATTAATGTTACAATGTAATGTAATTTCGCTTTGATCTTGCGCATTTTGATTCGAGATAAAGTCTTAGAAATTCTACATATTTAGAGGTATGTATAAATGTACATACATGTGTTAGTGTGTATGTTTCCTAATGCATGGATGTGTAACGGCCTTGTCAAAGTGACACAGTCACCACCAGGACGCAACGATGCAAATTTAATTGAAGGAGCTTCCGGACACATAATAGTGTAACTGTACATATACCTGAAATATATTGTTTTTTTTTTGTGTAAGTTTTTTGACAGCCGTGTCATATCGTAAGCTTCTACTTCTAATTTGGAGGTTAGCTACAAGAACTTATAGTAATGATAACAGATACACACACAAATAATCTGTACTCATAAAAGGGTTAAATTACAAGTATATTAGCTTCAGAACTGTTCTAGGGCCACCATGAATGATCTGTATGTTAGCAGAATGTTGAAGAGAAAACCAACACCATTCTTCCGCTTCGTTGTGCTTTCACTTGATGCTAAATCAACATCAGTTTTCTCATTTTAATCACCGTAATACATATCTGTAACGTAACGTTTTATAAATAAACAAATCAACAACGATTGTCCCCGACACAAATTTCACTTTCGTATTATTTATTGAAAAATATGAAATACAATTATTGTGCGTTAGTGGTCAGTTTTTTGCGGACGTTAGACACGTGTAAATATCTTGTAATAATGAATGCTGTGCGGTTAGGAAGGTGATATTGTGGTTGTTTAGTGATTGATGGACAAATAGCTTGACATACTGCACACCAATGCAAATGGTTGTGACGCATTCACCAGTTATGTATAAAATACAAGAAACACACAAGGAATTTCTGTTGTAAAAGAGTATAATAATAAACAAAGCTATTAGAATTATTACGATCAGTGTTAAAATAGCTATTAATTTATCAAGACATATTAACAATAATATTTAGTAGGAACTATAGTCATTTGTTCCACAATATTTTTCAGTATGTATTCAAACTCTATATATATCATAAATTGTATATATTACATTTTATTGTCAATGTTAATATTCTGTAGAATATATAGTTATAAGTTGTAACTCATACAGTTGCAATTAAGAAATTAGCATATTTATAATTCAACTTCGCATATTCTTCTTGCCAGCAGCCAACCAACGATTATTTTCAAATGTCAAAGTATGTTAACAAATAACAAACCCATCATTGTACACAACTGTGTTTGCATGAATCGAAACCATGTTTTTTTTTCCCCCAGTTACATAACAAATATGTTATTTTGAATTCTGGTTTTATCCGTACATATCATAAATTAATTAACAACACTAATCACATGACTGTCGACGGTCGGAACAGACGGAACTCTGTGTGAAATTAAAAAATACAAATTACACATTAATTATTATATCATCTCATAATTACTCAGAGCCATTCCGATGGCGACGTTCTTATGTGAGCGGCTTTTGTTTAAATTGTGCCGCCCGTTTACGCAGTAGGCTGTGAATGCCATGGACGAGTAGATTTTTGTTAATCATTAATTCACAACTGAGTATTAATAGAAATGAATAAGTGCGTAGCTCGTTTAGAAAAAAATTAAGAATCAAGCGGGTAGTTTGTTTTTCATACTTGGCAATCTGAAGATTTGTCTGTGATTTGTCAAGTAAATTAACACGTCAATTTGCTAGCAAATAGTTCTTTAACTTTGGTATTCGAAGTGACACATATAATAAAACACACATATAAGTTTTTGGTCAGTTTATCATATGTTATTCGGGCTGTAATAGGATGTCATTTGATATGGAACACTTTATAGTTTTCTTCCATAACGAAATAGATATGTCAGATGTGTATTATTGAAATATAATCTTGTTAAGAATGACACAAATCCACGCCAAATTCTTTTTATCGAGTTTGAACCAGTAATGACTAATATCTGTGTTTTCCTAAGGCCGGTATGTTTAATAGAATTGGTAAATTTTAAACCAGCAATTCGCAGAGGAGTGTTAATGAACTAATAATAATATGAATGTAACCAGTAATACGTAGAATGGGACAATGCCGGGAAATTTACTAAACCTTTCTCAAACTCCTTCGCAGCTTAAATGTCAAGGTAGTCAGTGTTTAACACGAGAATTAACCCATAAACACCTAATCTGATCGGTATACAGATATACTACTACTAAACATATTCATTCCTCAAGTATACACATTTATTTTCAATACAGAATATCATTGATAAAAATCTAAACGTTTTTTTTCTACAGTGTACTTCATCTTTCTATTATACCTGCAAATAAAACTCGTGTTGTTTACGAAAACACATACAGTATAAATTTAACATTCTCCATATGGTTTATAGGTTATACGATTTTAAGTTTTACACGCTCATATTTTTCACAAGTTAACGATCACGCTAGGTTCTCCATAGTGTTTAATATGCGATGGTTAGTCTTTAACGGGTGCAATGTTTCCTCTGTTGACATATTGCATAAATTATTCGCAGCAAAACGGATTGCGAAAACGTGTTTGCAACCAAACATTAACAAAACATACGGATGAAAATAAAACACACCAGCAACAACATTCATCTAGAGGTATCATCGAGTCAGCGAACTGTGAACACACACACATACACGTATATACATATGTTGATTTACACATGTATGTGTGTGTATCTGATTTCAATTCATGGCACACTCTGATTTTATTTGGCACAAAAACAACGCGGAAAAATAAAAAAAACACATGTTTCATGATAGGATACAAAAATAAGTGTGTAAAAAAACGTTATTAGAATAAAATGATATAAATAAAAATATATGCAAGGTAAAATTTGTTTTTATTAAGGAACATGTACAATGTTTCTGTATGTATGTATGTTGATATGATGAACGTTAAAATACATACAGCCTAGTATGTATGTATTGCAAGTCTCTTGCTTGAGTTCTCTGTTTGACTCAGGCTTGCCACCCTTCAGGGTAAATAACATTAGCAAGTCATGAGATTATCTCGCTCCTGGCGTGTTAATTAAATTAGTACAAGCGACACATATATACATACAGAGGCAGGGTTATATAGATACATATACATGAATAAGCTTGGTCTATCTCCGCTCATAAATACATACACAAATTACAGAAATGGCTAATCTATCTGTAAACATCACATTTCTAAACTACTAGCACAGACAAACAATTATTCTATCAAACTTTTTTTAAGACACAGAGCCTTGCATATATGTACATGTGTATGTATGTTTGTCGGTACCTGCAGCACGTAATCAACAGCTCACCAGCTATGTGACCTTCATGTGACCAGTGTCACTGCACACTGACAATGATGACAAGAAAAAAAATCTGTACGCCTCGAGGCATTCAAATTGTTTTATGGATGGTTTATTGTTATTAATGTATGTACATGCGTGTGTGTGTGTGAGTGTTGTACGGAAGGAAACAACAGCCATGTTGACTTTGGTTCTGATTTTCTACACTTTACAACAATGTCTATTATTTTATCCATAAACACATGTCAAGTAATGACAGTGAAGTTAACAAAAACTTAACGCATATTTTATGATGATGACTTGATTATGAAACTTGCAAACAACCAACAGATCTAACGAGAGTATTGTAAGTATCAAAATTGATTTGAACAGTCGAACTTCTTCCGCAATACCTTGGTTGACTTCGGGTTATAAAGCGTAACGCGAAATTAATTACAAACTTGCGGGTAAGGTATAAAAAAGAAAATAACAGCGCATTCCGTGTCAGTTGAATGTTGATTTTGTGCTACCGAAAATTGTGTCAGCAGTCGGTATGATCTGTATCAACAGAACACAGGCACCAACATGTATGTATGTGTGGTTGCGAAGAGAAACCTAATTTCGGAGAATTTATTCGCGAATGAATGTACACTAGTTAAATACAAAGTTACACCGCGTTCATATGAATATGTATGTAAATATAACTTACATACAACGTGTGCTAGTGACATAGAAATATCTGAATTATACCCGTGAAATTATATCTGAAAATCTCAAGAGACTGAAATATGGTTTAGATCTGGGAAGATGTACGAAATTATTATATTTTAAGCTTAATAAATTGTTGTTTCATGGGCAAATATTGTATATATGTAGCTATGTGTATGTTTATGTAAAGTTGCAGAGAGTTAGGTATAAGTGAGATACGAGTATTGTATGCAAATGAACACACACTGTGTGTGTATCCGTATATAAACAAGGTTAGGCGGGGCTACTTGCTTGAATAACAAAACATAGCATTAAACCCCAGCAGTACCAAATACCAGGTGTGTTACCCTACACGCCAAGCCCAAGGCATCCAGCATTGGATTAAAAATCAGATTATGTAAATTTGAAATTCTCTCAACCGCAAATCATCATCTCATCGAATATATATATCTATCTCTCTCTCTCTCGGTGTGTAGTGTGCTGCTATACATACATACATATACAGTGACAGGTGCTGAATATTACAGAAGTGTAAATGCACTAACCATTCCGACACACAACCACACCGACCTGAAATCCGATTAGGAACGTTGGGAAATTTGAAATTTACACGGTTAAATCACAAGTGGTTAGTTTGTAAATGCGACGCAAATATTTCCAACAGGAATGGTTCACTGTAATTATAGTATTCTTGAAGGGGTGGTCGGTAGCAGTGTTAATAACAATTCACTGAAACTATATTTGATTGTATTTCAAAGGCCTGCCTGTCTGTCTGTCTGTCTGTGTGTGTTTGTGTGTGTGTTAATAACAACCCGTTATCATTGACACCGAAACAACAGTAAATAAATGAGTGGTCCTCTTCTCAGTCCATAGGTAACTGTACACATATGTATGTGGAGACATCAGAAGGAATCCGAGTGACCAAGCAAGTCAACAGCTCGGTCCACACACCAGTCCACATATGCTAATGAACTAACGGTACCTACTCAGTTTCAACTAAAGGACCACATACACACATATACATTTACTGTCAATACTTGTGATTAGATAAACAGATACACATACACACATACATAGAGCATTTGAAAGCACACCAGTGTTGAATAAATAGGAATATTCCAGTGTATGCGTGTAGCAGTATTATAAATTGAATGACAGTTTAACTATTCACTGATATCAAGACAGTGTTTTGTTTTATTTTAATGACCTGACAATTCCACTTTGGTTTCGAAGTCAAAGAACTGGTTTCTCGTTTATTTTAAATGTATTTCAGATACAGATACAGTTCATGTTTTCAGGTCATTTAACTTTAAAAGTTAACTAAGAAAATTATAATCAAGCCTACTTGTTTCAAGTTCAAACACAGAGCTTTCTTTTCTCAATAGAATTTTAATTAGAAAATAGATTATGTTATCTATGTCTTATGGTATGTATGATACTCCTAACTACGACACTGTACCCCACGGTTTTTTTCTCGTTTTCGTTTTTTGAAAATGTTGTGACCCTGTAGCTAATGTTTAGTATTCAACTCTTTCGAGATTCAACTATGTATATATTTTATTTTTATTCGTTTTTTACTATGTTGTTTATTATCGCCTACGTGTGGATCTCAGTTAGCCTTGACCTCACCTGTTCTCCGTCTCTTGGCGGTTTGTCTGTAAATTCGCGCATCCAACATCGCGCGCCAACACAAAGTTTGATAATTTACCCAGTGACAGATCCCTATTAGTTTACAGTTTGTCTTTTGTTTTGCAATCGTTCTGAATCATTGAATCAAAATCACAATTGCTCGCTTTCTCTATAACGGCTGGTCGTTGGCACTGAATATAAAATGTGAAAGGTCTCAATGACAATAAACACACGTTATGTTATGTACACATAAACATTGGTTTGCAATATGTACACATAGAAAATTGTTATCAAACACCGTAAACAAGATTTGTAATAAAGATATAACATTACTGATTTAAACAAGCTGGGAAATATAAAGGTTTACGTTAAATTATGTTTTAACCATCTGGAAATTACATACACATTATTATTTGTTATACACAAATTAACTTTCCGTTTCAATACCGACCATGCAAACGTACGGCCTTAAGGCACAGGTACGGCTGGCATAAACAATTTTCTATGAATAATTCATTAATAGTCAATTAAATCGTGTTTCCCCCAGTGAGTTTTACCTTTACGTCAATCAATATAAACGTACATAAGTCACTGTAGAAATAAGATATTAATAGTTTAGCATTCAGTTCTAAAGAAAGAGGCTATACTTGTGGAAAACAAAAGTTGTTTACGACGACACAAAATAGCCGATTTAATTAATGTTGTGTAACCAGTTGTACGTACGTGTATGACGTGCAAGTATATACTCCAGGCGCCACACAGTGGCGTAGAAATACTTTTTATCTAGCGGTGCATAAAAACTTATACTGTAATGATTGAAAATCAACTTTATCAAATGAATACATACTATTTATGGAAAAAGGCAAATAAAACAAAGATTGTTTTTAATATTTATATCGTTTTTTTTGCATAAATATTACTCGTATAATGTTTGTGATATTATACACAGACAGTACAGAATGTAAACATAAAAATCTCTTAGAAACAGTCCCGATTATTATGAAGGAATTTCCTGAATTAATACATACACAGTGTTGGAAGTACAGTACAGAATAAATAAGACTTTGCACATACACACTTACATACATAGGTACAACACATACATGCATCCATACAAAGTGTCCTAAACCTTTGGTCCCGTGAATATTACAATATTATGTTATACATATTTCTTTCATGCACATACGGTCAATCTCTTCTTCTTCCTCTTCTACTTCTAACCTTTGCAACAAGTGAGTACGAAGTAAGTAATACGTTTAAGTAGTAACAGATAATTGAGCCAGTACAAATACACAGAGTAATTAATAATAATAATATGAAATATTGACTAAATTATACACGTACAGGGCGAAACACAGGATGCAAACTAAAACTAACACCCATTTACAATGTCAATCAGAACTCGGTGTCAACATAACCTTACTTGTAGCTGTCAGATTTAGTTGTGCACTGTGAATCGCGAATGACTATATATCGCACACATCTCCTATACAAAACAACAAATATCTTCTTCTCTGCATAATATTCTAAATACTACTTTCATCTCTCAATATACACCACCAGTTTCAACCAAATATAACAAACTATTTAACACAACAAGTACATGCTAACGTTCATATTTATACAGTCTAATATCTTTTATAATAATATCAAATGTATGTTACAACGATTCTACAAAATGTATAGTGTGTATGTATGTGAGTTATATACACACACACACACACACACACACACATACTATACATGTATCCAATTTATTTTACAGCTTTTAAACCTGCTCTACCACCGAAATTTCTAATTGATTCCAACATCAAATCTCTCGGTTCAAGTTGCCGTTGTCTCTGTTGGACGGGTTTTTTAGTGACTGCTGTGATTTTAGGCATTAGTAGCAGCGCTGGGGGAGGGGGTGGCGGTGTATCTGTTCCATTGGTTAACGATTGCCTTTTCTCCACTCTATCAATGAATCCATGCTCAGTTCTCTTCAGCATAGTCTGTGAGAATGGTACACTCTGTGTAGTAGCAGTAGTTCTCACCGTGTTATGCGCAGTAGCAGTTGTACTTTTAGCCGGCAATGTACCATACTGGTTCCAACTGGCTCGTGTATGATTCGTACTCTCAACATCGGTGCTACTGTTAACCGTGCTGGTTCGAAATCCTTTAACCACTGGACTATTATGTGACCGGGTGGCAGCGAAACTATTACCGCGCGTGATTGGTTTATTAAAGTACGTCGATGGTTTTATATTTGACGCGTTATGAATGTTTTCCGAACTCAGATACACGGACGAATGTCTGTTTTGGTTATTCAAGCTATTACTCTTAATTGGACTTGTTTTCTGTGTATAGTCAGTGTTCCCTGTTCCATTGATATCCGGCGTATCATGGATTATCTGTGTAATAGTCTTATTGCCTTGTGAATCTTTATAGGGTTTTTTTAGTTCAACCGCGCGTACAATTGGTACCCGTGACAAATCAGGACACGACGAGTCAAATGCAATCGAGTGAGGCCTTGGTTTTACCTTATCTACGCCATTAATATTCCCTAACGGTTTACGGTAACCGGTAGCTGTGGTTTGATTCAAAAAACGCGAATAAAAATTATTATTGTCTTTTAGTTTATTTTCGTTACGAACCTGCATCGTTGTGTCTTCTGAATGCTCCGCGCCATTTCCTATTTTAATTATCACGTTTCTACTCGGATTGGAGATAATCTTCAATGGTTCCGCGTTGATTTTTATGTTAATTTTTCCATCGGGTTGATCTTTGCTTTCATTTGAATTGACACGAATATTGACACTAGGGAAATTTGTCGGTGTCTCTGGTGACTTTGATTTGATGAGGTTGTCAGCACTGCTGTTGCTGTTGAGGTTAGTTTGTGAACTGAACTTGGCTTTCATTGTTGCAATGTTACTGATCTTGTAATCTCTGTCCTCTTTGATAGATACCTGACTCTTTGGTCTGTCGGACCATGTACCGAGATTAATAGCGGGCGGCCCAGCGTAATGATATTTCTTAACCACTGGCGCAGGCGGTGTTGGTTCTGTAACCACCACTGGCTTCAGTGGTTCAACCACTGGTTGAGGTTTGGGCGATGGTGTTTTTAATGGTTCATCTTTGGAAACAGAATCTATTGGAGAACTTGGAGGTGTGTTGCCTAATTTTGGTAAGATCATGCGCATTACCTAAATAGACAAAATAACAAATAGTATTTATTTAAATTCAAGCACGTCGATAAGCATTACAAGCTGGTTGTTTACCTCTAAACTCTGCAGTCCGGACACATTGAATAAACTATTGGACTTGTGCAGTCCGTCGTCTGATTCCGTAACGGAAACTTTACTGTCATCCTTGTATTTCTCCAGTGAGATATGCGACTTGGATCGTTTAACCGGATTCAACCGAGACCAGCCGTTCTTCTGCGAGGAAAACGACTCAGAGCGCGCTACCATTTCATTAATCCGATCATGCTGTGATCCATTCATAACAGTACTCTTAAATCGTACAGGTTCTTGGGGTTTCTTAAACAGGAACTCATCCGTGCCTCTGTCCACGGAATTTCGTTTTGGAAAGTATATATTTTCCGTGGATGCGCTCACAAGAGAATTACGTTTCTTCAGCAAAGTAAAATCTTCGTTTGTTTTATGTGAAACGGTCGAGTCGACTATGGAATTTCGTTTTGACGTTTCGGCGCTTTTGTTTTCGACATTACTGCGTACACTGTCATCTTCGAATATGTTAATTTTGGCTTTCGGTTGATCGTAGGTAGTTATTTTGAAATTTGGTAATGTGCTATCCGTGGCGGCGAGTAAAATTTTCTGTCTAGACTGACTGTCGTTCCTCGATAAGGTAGAACTTTTCGATTTACTCTGTATGACTTCTTCAATTTCGCTGATCAAATTGTTTTTCTGGTTTCTCAGTATTGTATCGACGTTTTCGTCGTTTTTCAGGCTTGCCAACTCTCGTTCCAGTACTAGGGATTTTCGTTTCTCCAAGTTCTCTAGTGACAGATACTTGGACGTCATTACTTGGGGTTTTTGTGATGTTAAGTTGTCACCATCGCTCACTACAGTGTCTGTTTCGGATCGTGTGTCACGTACTGATTCGGACACTGAGCGTGTGTCTCTGATTGATTCCAGTTTCTCGAATAACGCCGGTGACGTCACGACAGAATCCGCGGACAGACCATTAAATGTCACTGTATCATAGTTTGTCATGTCTGTAAAGTTGGTTGGACTGGAATCACGGAAAGCAGTGGGCGGTGAAGGTAATGTATACTGCCATTCATTCTCCAGTTCGTTGTTATCCTCTAAGTAATTTGTTTTGTACACTTTAGGGTTAATTGTCAATGGATTTAATGTTGGTAAGACTGCGTGGGTTTTCAACAGTGTTTCTGATTGCTTGTGTGGCACTACTGAATCCAGAACTTGCACTGTATCTTCTTGTAGCACTGCTGGTTGTGAAATATCTTGCTGAATATCTACTGACTCTGCTGTAGTTATAACTGGTTGTACAACTTGGTTAACATTTGTTACTGACGCTGGTACAGTGGTTGGTGATACTGGTTTTACATGCAACTCTTGAATATTCGTGCTGACTGATAATTCTGTATCATCGCTCTTTTGTTTGACACTCTTTGCTACAGGACAAACACTTATTTCTTCTGCTTTTAAAACTTCCTCCGTTTTGACAGATTCTACAGGACTACTTTCTTTTGTTTCTTTTACACTGGTAATATTTTCTCTACTTTCTGGCTGATCCAGTGTCGTTTGCTTTGGAGTTGATGTTACAAGTTCAGCAGGTGTGTTTTTATCGATTATTGGTGTTGATGTATATGATTGCTCTGAGATACTACCGGTACGGGATAATGGTGCTTCGGCTATTGGAACAGACTGGAGGTAAGATGGACTTGTATCAGATGTCAGTGAAACAGCTTGCAATGAAACGTCAGAAGCGAGCGGCAACGTTGTTACTACACTCGGCGTATATGTAGATTCTGTAACACAAGTATACAATAGAAAATATAACAAAATTCATACATATATACTTGCATTTTAGTGTTTCATAAATATATTTATATTTCTGATAAAAGATATTTAGAAATGCCAATCAGCCAAAAGCAATTGAATTGCGATTCAAATATGCATATAGTTTATTGTAATTGCAGTTTTAAATATGAGTGCTATGAATATAATTTAGCATCAATCCTTAATTTGTGTGAAGGGATAGTAAATAATGTATATACAAGCTGTTTAAGTTGTGATTTATAATTCTAGGTTAGATTTAGAAAGGTACTTAGATGTGTACAGTATTTACTATCCCTGTATTAGTGCAAAGAAATAGAGAGAAGAGTTAATAGTTTAGTATAGAACATGCCTGTATCACTAACATCACCGACTAGCCACGCCCGATTTCTCGCCGCTGGACAAACTGATATCTCATCCAGCTCTTGCATACTGTCCCACTTCTTCATGTTGACAGCACTGCCCAAGAATCCTGGCATACTGTCTACACTGCGCAAACTCAACATCGACTCGTTACTTGATAACTCGGCATTAATCTGTGCGTATGAAGCACTGGCTGCTAATTCATGTATTTCAACATTCGAACCAATTCTATTGAATGTCTCTTTACTCTTTCGTTTAACACTACGCTTCCTGGTTTTGTTCTCAAACATTTCTATATTATTTATATCCAAATCGTCCAGATTACCTTCCGTCTCGAAGTACTGACTAGACGAAGAACTAGTTCGTGTCTTCTCGGACGACGAGCCTGACATCTTGCGGCTGGACAGTGAACTATTATCAGCGACAAATATGGCGGCGTCCATTGACAACATAGATTTGCCGATTTGAAAGCCACGTTTACGGCCGATAGTATCAAATTTCGATTGTCGTCGCATCTTTTCTGGAGTATTTGGATGTTCGGCTACTGGTTGAATATCATTTTCGTTGACGGACAATGGTTGGTTAGTGTTATCTTCTGACAACTGACTGGTGACGGATGATTTTTGATTTCTCGGTGTTGGTACGGGTGCTTGTGGTTTAATAGTTCTACGTTTTGGTTGTGGTACTGTTAGGTTTGTGAGTGATGGCGATACATCTAGCATGCAAAAAGTATGACTAGTTCAGAAGCTACTACAGTTAATTGTAAGTTAGAAATAGAGGAAGCTATATGCGTAGATATAAGCGATAGTGTAACCTGTATACCACAAAGTGTATTAATATCTAACCAGATCCTTACCTCCTAATTAGTACATATATATACGAGTATTGACAATTATACAACTAATTTAAATATACTTATGAAATTCACCATTTCAGATTAGAACATTGTTAAATGAATTATTTAAACCAATTCACCAATTCGACTATCCAAGATTTTATCTAATTTAGATAGAAAACTGTTCCACGATTCACTACTCTCACTTCTATTGATATTAAATTCTGGCGGCGGGGGCACAAAAATACTTAATTTCGGACTCAATTTAGGAATAGGCTCCTTCCTACCCAAGTTAATATTTGTTGATATAGAAGAACTTTGGTTATTTTCTACGTCTGTAACTTTACTAATTTCAACAGAAATAATCTCTTCTTCTTCATTTGATTCCCGTTCATTATCGCAATCTACTTCAGTGATTTTTTCTTTATTTTGTTCTACTTTAAATGTATAACTATTATTGTTTGGTGTATCTGAAAAGTCTTCTTCATGTACTGTGTCAAATGTTGTATGTTTGTATGTACAGCTGTCTGCGTGTGTTGGCTTACCTGGTTGCGGAGGTGTTTTCGGTACAGGTTCTAAACGGTTACGGCTAGCAACTACGGGTACAGACGAGGTAACAGTATTAATATTTGCGGCAGAACTCGCCGTTTTCATAACAGGTGGCGGCGGGGGTGCTTTCTTCTTGCGACCTGTAACATCATCGTTTGTTCAGTTACTTTGACGTTTGACATTTGAGGTTATATTTTGTAATATATTACCTGCCGTGGTTAGACTCATTGTAGACTTTGATTGTCCGGTCATTTTTGACAAATTCCCAGTGCTCTTGCTCAGATCCGCATTACTGTTACTTAACGTGCTACCGCTGGTGTTAGTGGTGATGTTGTTAGTATGTATGACGGTTGATTTGGGTCGACGGGGTAATGTTGTTTGACAGTTATCACTCAAGATGGACGCCTCATGGTAGCCCGAACTGTCACTGCTGTTCCTGGAATGACAAATCGTCAGACCATTCTCCAGCTTTGTGGATCCGTCTGGCTGACATTGTTCTAACTGTTGGCCGGCCGTATCACCCGCCGATGGTGGTGTGATGATCACCGGTGATTCCCTCACTGCTTGTGACTGTGGTGCTGCTGTCGCTGCTGGTGGTGGTTGTTGTTGTGTAGGAGGTTTAGGTGCGGGTCGACGTTTTCTCTGTGGTGGTTTTGGTCGGGCTGGTGGTTGTTTCTGTTCTTGTAATGGTGGTGGTAGTAGTTGAGGCGGTTGCACTGCTGGCGGTGTGACGGATCGTGAGTCGTCACTTTGTGTAGGTGATATGGACCGGGTGTCACTGGACACTGATCCAGAGCCCATACTCTACAGACAAGTGGAATAATAGTGTTAATCACAGAGACTAGTCATTTCTAACCTATACTAGCATCTCTATGTATTTATATATCATCATCATCAGAATCATCATCATCTATATATGAGTAATTATTTCTACTGACTCACCGTTCTGCCCCGTCGGAATATCAGATTCAATACTCCGCCTGCAGTTTTCTGCATTTTGCGTCGCTCCTCTTCACGTTGCAACACCATGATGTCACTAGAGCTGAGTGTCTGCGATAGATGTGATCCACTGCCACGGTACGCAACAGTGATCTCGGTGATTTCGTAATCGTTTAGTGTCCGTTTCGGGTCCAGCACTTTGTCAATGTTGGCTACAAAATCACAACGTTACACTTGTAATACGCAAAACCACATACGATACCTTGTAATTATTTGTTCTTACAACAGATAAGATAACACAAACATTTATTAGACCTGTTATAAATGAACTGTATCAGATAACAGAATAGTTAGCATTGTAATGTTATCAATGTAGTAATCAAAAGATATATACATTGAGGTTGTATCAATGAGCGTATATTAAAAATGAAATAATTATCTTAGATAAGTAGGAATATTATACCTGGATGTCTGAATTCATATTTACGTGGATCTAGATTTTTTTCCTCGCATACTCTGCGCATTATTTCCTCGAGTAAGACATGTTTACCTACTCGGATTACACAGAACTGGTTGCGAGGCAGATGTACCTGTACATAATCAAGAAAATGTGAGATACATACAAGTTATACGGGTGATGCATTGAAGGAATGTGTTACCTGTAAACGAAATGTACTTTCAAATGGCTGATGGCCGGGCGGTGCTGGTGGTTTGGGAGCCGGTGCACGTGTACTCTTCGGAAGCACTCGAATACACTGCGTATCGAGTGCGCCAATGGGTGTGTTGGGTTTATACGGCAGTACACGCTCTCTGTCCACGCTTCCCGTTGGTGGTGGTGTCATATCTAGTGCCTGGATAATATGCTCACTGGGACGTAACTTGTGAGCAGTGGTCACCTGTACCAGCAGGTCCATCATTGGAGTACTATAAACACAGATGCATTATATATACTCATATGTAGATGTTTACAAGCGTATTGTATAGATATTACAACTAACAATTATGCATTCGTAACGAGCTAAAATTGTAACAATTTGACAATCTGAATTAGTTATTGAGAATTGTGTATTTTGAAAGAGGGAATACCCAATGTATCAGGTATATTGAAAGATATAGTAAGTGTACCTGCGTTCTATAGACATGTGAACATCCTGTCCATCAGGCAGACGTATACTTAGATCCATCGCCCCTGCCAACATGTCCGGCGGCGTATCCTCTGTGATGTGGTGCATTGTGCCGCCGTCGTCAACGTCCAGTTCACTGCCGCCTCCACCCGATGCACCACCACAGCAACAAACACCAAGTCTCACCCTCGACTTAGCCTCCTCGGCCGCCTCCAATTATTGTCCTCTGTAATCACAATTCAACAAGTAACGTTAGTGACACGAACTGTCAGTAACTATATATTATTATTAGCAACTTTATAGTAGCATATATATATCTACATACTTGTGTGTATCTTATCTGTTCGTGTATAAAGTAAAAATAGTTAAACTAAAGTTCGTGTCGTTATACCGTTAAGTTACCGTTTTCCTATGCAATTATTTCAAAACATATATAGAACAGAAATTGCACAAATTCACAGTGTACACATTCTCTTCTACTATATAAGAGTAAGAACAATGTATAATATTTGTAACTGTTACATGTATGTATGGCTTGGGAACTACAGGCCGGGCCCGAGTTCATGTCTTTGTGGTTAATTGGAGTGTGAATTACATGTGTATGGTTTAATTATGAAATAATGCCGTTAGGACAGGTTGCGCATATAGAGCTAACACTATGTCATCTCACAGTAACAATATAAGTAGCAGCATCTTACACTGTTCTAGCAATTGTTTCCACAGGGAACAAAAATATCTGTACATCACTTTCATTTAACCATACATACATACATACATACATAAAGTGTACGGTGGTAGCCTTGAAATAGATGCCATTGTATTGAATCAAAGAGAACACTTCATTTTCAGGTAGAATATTAACAATATTTCTAAATTACACAATGCTATCTAATTTAAGATTTCTGTATAGTATTATCTAATCTGTAAAGATATTAAAATCATTTTTTGCCTGCTTTCCGCACCACTGCACCTGTAAGTATTGTTTATAATGATAATCATTAACCAACCATACTGATTGCCACGTGACAACGATTAGCATAAATAATTACTCGATCATTTAAATATATAAACACACATACACACCGATTATAAATACATACATGGGCAAAAAAAACATAATAATAATAATATATACGGAAGCGCTATTATCTTTGATGTATTCACCGTGTGTGAAGGTCATATAGAGGTCATGAAATGATTGTCTCGTTTGGGAATAGACAGAGTTAAATAATATATTGTTAATATTTTTATATAACAATATAGGTATAATACGTGAAACAAGTTTTGAATAGAGCTGGTTACGGTTTTGAATGACACTTGTTTGAAGGTTAGGTTAATGTGGTGAACCTGTGATAACATATTTTGTACAAATGAAAAACATGAAATTTCAATCATGTTGTTTGAGATGTACATTCCAAGGCAAAAAAACATCATCACAGGATGATCGGTGCATTGTAATGCATTTTTATTGTAAACACGGCATATAGTACTGCCCACACTAACTTGAACACGGCATGCAAGGTCGCTTATACACACAGGTATAATGTTTGACCTTGCAATGGATCAGTCTATGATGCATTAAGGTAATATTTAGGTCGTATTTCTAATATAATTACACTTATTGTGGAAATGTGTAATTATGTATTGGTTTCCGACAATTGAAAGTATGTGCTAGAGAGGTCAACGTTATAAAATGTTTCTAGTATATAGTTAAATTAATCGACGATAAATTGTGATTGCTATGTAAGCTTAATTCATAATTAATAATCCTTTAATGCATGATTAGTTGATAGTTCAACAGTCTGTATTTTCTATTTTCTATCAAAATTAACATCTAAAAATCTACCTGTTCTTATAAGGTTCATACTACTTAGACAGATTCGGTAATGTTCGTTTTGATTTAAGTTGAATAGAAATACCGACTTATAAGAAATAAACCGCACAATATGCATATTAAAAAGGCAGTATCATTATTGACATTCTTGTTAGGCTAAATAATATTATATTACAACACTTGCATGTACAAATACAAACTATGTATGTATGTGTGTCTGTATTCAGTAAGTAGTTGTCACCTTGAACACAATGTCAATTATCAATTATTTATTACAAACTTTCCACACAGATATCGGTGTTGTTTGGCGCGCGCATCGATTTGCAAATGAACACCTTGATCTTGACATATTTTTTCGATTTCACACACTGTATGTACATATGTATGTGGCATACATACAAATGAACATCATCCATGTATGTATGCAAGACAGGTAAGAACAGTCAATCTGAATGTTAAACCCTGTTTTGGTAGCGACGCAGTAGGCTACGTTTACGGGTAAAATAAGTGATGAGCGAATCGAAAAGGATTTCGAAAGATTCAGTTTATTATTGAGTCATGACACGGGCTTGTTTACCTGATTCTGAATTCATTAAAAGCGAAAATAATACCACTGTGGAATGTATAATTAATTTTCACACAAAAATATTCATCACTAAAAATAAAATTATATAAATCTTCTTATAACTGTTATAATGATAATGATTTACAACAAAAATTCATTAAAAACAAAAAATTTGTCTTTAAAACGCCTGATTTGCTGTGACCCGCCACACACAGATGTTCTATTGGTTGCGGACGATGCATATTTATATACAATTAGTGTTTAAATATTTGTTTTAATTCAATTGATAAATATTATGAATGACAATATTTAAAATAATTAAAAATACCTTTCATATGACGTGTTATTAATGTTAATCACTTAATCGTTTTATCAAATTAGTCTATTATTACAAAACAACTGTTATCACGCATGACATATGAGCTTAAACATAGAGATAATATTAGCAATAAATAACTGATATTATAGTTTATAACTCTTCGGTGCTGTTATCTGCAAAAGAAAGCGTACAAATATGACATACGTGTTGTGAGTCAGTGAAATTTGGAAATCACAATTTGCAGAATTAAAAATCTGAATCAAGAAACACATTTCGAATTTGTCATCAAGTAAATTTGGAATTCAAAGAAGAATGTGTTAATGTAGAAGGTATGTAGCTTTGCAAAGCAATAAAGAAATCTGACAATGTATGTATTACAATATGCATTTATAACAGGTTTCTTTCTTTACCTTATATATAAAATAATAATAAACAGGTGAATATATATGTTAGCAGTATATATTACGTCACCTGTACAACTTCTACCATACTTGCTACATATTTGCATATATTAGAATTGTGTGAAAAAAGTTATTTAAATTCCACATGTATATATGTATGTGGATACGAGGATGGTAAAATCAGGAATCCAAAATTGAGTTTTAAATGTCGAGGCAATCCGCTGTATGTCAAACAGGGAATTTATAGTATTTTAATTTAGCACAACGAAAATACATGGGATTGGCAGCCGAAAAAGAAGAAGAACAGTGTTCTCCAGTAATGTATATGAGGTCCTAAATTAAATATAGCACTACTTTATATAAATACTAAACCATATTCTCTTATAAATGTTTTATTAAATATAATTTTGACTGCTATTTTTCTACTAAAATTGGCATTGTATACATACAGTAATGCTACAAAAATACATAATTTTCGATAGTAATATTGTCAAATTTAGTAACTCCTACTAAGACCGTTAGTGAAAAATAGCGAAATATATTTTTACTAAAACATGAGTAAGAAAATATAGTTTAAATAATAAATATAACATCACGCTATAGTTACTCGGCGTAGTTTAAAAACAGATTGAAATAATGTTTCGTATAATTAATTCTATAAAATGCAGTACGTAAATAATTATATCTAACTGTGCCAATTAATAAGACTGCACGCGGAGCGTCATATTTGTAGTTCCGTTAATAAATAATAATCCGTGATTATAACACCGCGGTGTGTGAAACAGTGTTAATATACTTACATACCACTAAACTGAGGTAATGAGTACACACTGGTATAATTATGCATTTACACAGTTCTATGTTTACATTTGACGAAATAAAAACAAAAATATATTTTGCATACACATTAGTATGATGAGCAAATATGCAGACACTGCAAAAACAAGTACTTACACATACATACATACAAGTTGTACGATATATTATAATTAACAAGTAATTAATACCATATATGCATACATACATGTAGCTTGTTTTACCAAAAGAGTAACACACCTTGCTATATTTTCTTGGAAATAATAATTTTCTTCGGGGTATAATTTTTTTGGGCATATGACGCTGGTTTATATGTTTCACAAACAACAAACGAACAAAGAAAAGCAATCGCACAGGAGTTATGTTAAAATTCCAAACTAGTTTTTTGCATTTTAATCACCGGCGTTTTTTTCTGCTAAGAACCTTTCTTGTATCAAGTGAATAATTTTACGTTTGATCTGTTTTATTACATCATAAATACACATATATATATTTCACAGATAGATAGAAGTACTTAGTTCTAAAGTATTTAAGTCTAAAAACATTATGTGACCTAATTTAACTGAATGCTTACGATATATTGATGTCAAAAGTTTAAAAAGCTTCGATATTAAGCTGTTGTTGATAATGATGATGTGTTAAGAGTTGGATTATTTGTCACCCACACTACTTAACATTCCACGATGACAGGACCGGTATACAGGGTCGGATTGGGTGGAATTTCAATATACGGATTTGAATCTCTCTCTCCGTGTGAGTATATGTAGCGCATGGATGGCCTGCAGCATATACCACTATATATGTTTTAACGGTATATCTTGAGTATACCAATGCTGCTGGTATATACATGTGTGTGTGTGTGTGCCATGACCTTGGTACACCTGCTGTGACCAGTGCTATCAGTACATATCGGACACAAGGTCATTCCACACTCTCTTCAAGGACATACATACGTAGAGATAACATAAGTTGTCACTGATGTGTTTACTAGAACATCTTCTAGTCTAGGATAATTCATAATGGATTTTAGTTCATACATTCATTAAATAGAAAAACACGTTTATAATAAACTTGCATGTTAATTCGTTTATAAATACTGTATTTCCATGTAAACCAGTAATCATTGTTGATAAATATCTTTTGAAAGTAATATAAATAATAAAGATTCCACTAGGTTGATATCCTGGTAATTGTGCCATCAAGTCTCTGTATGTGTGTGTGTGTGTGTGTGTGTGTGTATCTGTGTCAGGTGTGGTACGGTGTCACTCCCAGATTTTCAGTGTGTGTCATCCGGTACATGGTCCACTGATCTCGACGGTCAATGATACAACAATCATTCACATACAGAGATCATCAACATACATACATA
>JAGJTL010000183.1:1560071-1589504 GCA_022063505.1 Calosoma granatense | reverse complement strand
TATGTAGACTAAACTACTCTAATCATTAATATGTATTCCATGATACAAATATCATTAAGATAAATGAAACATGGAAAATATTTCTAGTTAAATAATATTTTAGAATACACATCGAGAGATAATGATTATTGTTGAAGTATTATGAGAAGATTTACCATATCAACGGTGACTTCACCAACTTTGGTAGCGCCATGCTGTTTGCGGAAGTTCTTGATACGTTCCTGTTCGGCGGGGATTTTAGCGGCCAGCACCTGTTTCAGGTCGGTTGAGGCATCGGTCAGTTGACGGACAACAGCGTTCACCAGAGGAATAACTTTCTGTAACCAAACAAATACAAAAATAAATAACATACGTAACATCATATCATTTACTATGCTACCAGACCGTTTTATAAACTATGTGTACATATACATCGAATAATCAAAATAAAGTTTATCTTCTCAAAATTCTAAACTATGTATGTTTACTAAAACAAATCACAGGATCATGTGTAACCAGTGTCAATGTCATCCAAAACAAATAGCAAAAAGAATATATAATATATACATATATAAACATAATGTTATTGTGTCATACAAATCAGTTGTATAGCGTGTGATTTTAGAGTGAATTGACGATGATTTCACGCTTATCAAAATCGAAAGATGCCGTGTTGAATTTGTTTGAAATAATAAAACTAATTTCACTCTTTTTGTTCAAGGGCAAATGTGAGTGACATTTTTAATCGTACCGATGAAAAAAAAATGTAACTTAAGACAGGAAATAGGGGACAGAATACAGACAGTTCATATTTCACTTTCGAACATAAAATAAACTAGATTTGCACATGTTACCGTATGCACAGGAGGCTTTAGGAAGGTTTTATTTTTTCTTGTAAGCAATATATTCCCGATCAATAAAAGTGGCTAACCATCTGGCTATATTATTAATCGGTTATTAACCGTGAACTAATCAATAAGCATGCGGGGTTTCCCCAAGACCAGTTTTCAAATTATCTCTAACTAATTCTGAATCCAAGAACATGCAATATGATTCTCAGAACTCGACTTTCCTTGACAATTCTTCACAAACCTGTTCTTTGTCCCATCGCACCGCGGTTGACAAGACAACCAATGGTCATAAGCGCAATGTTGAGCGGTCAAGGAGCGTGTAAAAATAGTTCGAATTTGACCGACCTTCGTTGTTCACGGTAACACATTTAGAATCGGAACATGTGATGCCGGTATAGTATAATTCAACCAGTCAACAGAAAGCCAGAGGGCGTATATTGTGACGTAAGCAGTTACGCCAATATATGTGTGCTATGCCGTGCCTCCAACATGAATCCGCATCCGAAATAAAAAACCATGTTTTATTATCAAGGTCACACATACATGTGTGTGATTTTCGCGGTAACTTCTCATGAATAATATGGAATTAGTTTTATAAGAATTTATATAATCAAAATCATGTATACTTCAGTTTCCTGATATCTGAATACACAACTAACTGGTACAATAAGATTTATAAATTGATTTTAATGAGATTACACTACTAAGTATAATAGTGAAATTATAGACTCGTATTAATTAATCAGTTAGCCGCGTGTCATAAATTACAGCAATAAGTAATTTTAAATTGTCAACAGTATTATTCTATGTATACGCTAGTGAACTGTATATTTCTAAAATCAATTTATCGTACGTTATAATACTGCGTGCAGTATTAATTAGTTTTGTATCATTTAATTAACGACAAACAGTTATCGTGACACTGCAAACATTGTTTTATTACAACTGATAACGTTTAATTGTTGCTGGATAGAGTACAATTATTATGACTGATTATGACGTTTTATTTTTTCTCCCGAGGTTCGGATAAAATCGGGTCAAAGGATGTTATTGATCGTAGTACGTTGTTGTTGTTGTTGCTGTTGGAATTTGTACATATGTACGTACTGGGAAATCCACGATGGAATTACCTTATGTATTTACCTGCAAGGTTGGTTCATTTACATAATGGTTATTGCAATGGTGCATGGCTGTTCTACTCTCGCGAGTAATCAATGACAGCCATATAATGCTGACGGTGTGAAGATGATACTAATCAGGAGGTCAGTAATTTTCAGAAGCTTAGAAATTTGGCCACTTTATGAATGGGGCACGTGGGAGGTGTAATGAATAGTTGTAAATTATCTTATACAAGACGTGTAGGTATGTAACTAAAATACATACATATGTATTACGTCATTATGATAATACTAAGACTTTAATTCGTTGTCAACTTGACTCAAATGTGATCTTGATAGAAAAATTAATTCTCATAATTGTATTGTTATCATCTGCGTAATTATAGTATGAATGTTATCTTAAGTCTACAAAAAAAGTTACGTGATTCGTTGATAATATCTTAATGTATGTAAAAGATATTTTAGCAAAAAAATTTGATAAACGTTACTAGGTATTGGAAGTTAATTTAGTATTATATACAAGGTTTTCTAAAACACGTATATCTTCTATCATATGACGTTCAAATGATTAAGCGTAATATAGTTGATTTTACATATTGTGCTTCTAGCTAAAGTATTAACTGAAGGACACTGTTATTTTTAGACTAAACCGCACATTAAATAACATACAATTGCTTTTTCATATAAATGTATACAACATGCAATGTTACGTAAAAGTAATTGTTATAAAAATTTTCGTTTGTAAAAGTATGTTACACGTATTTTGTACCGTTTCCCAATATGTTATCGCAAAATTTTCTTATCTACACGTGCGTTTTATGAAGAACACGATTTAGTACCAGCCGATTATTACCTGAAGAAAGACCTACATTTTATGCAATATTCAGGTCACTGACACTTTTATGTCCGAACCACCATCGATAAAATAAATATAAATTTAGATTACAACCAAAGCAATAACTGCAAAAAACATTAAACTTTTACAGTCTTACTAAATCCTTGATTAGCAAGTAATAAACAATGATTTACTTACAGAATAATACCTCATGTTGTTTCAGTACACACAATAAAATATTTGTCATACAAATATTTAGATTTTCAAGAGCGGAATTGAAGATACAAGTATACTCGACCAATTAACACTGTTTTTAGATGTGTTTTATAGTAATCAGACGGTAAATTTATTTAACAAATGCTCAATTACAGACGTTAAATATCTGCGTATACAAAACAAACTGACATTTGTAAGTGTTACTACGTTTACATTCACACCGGATCGAATTTCAATTCGTAGGATATAGATTTTACATTTATATATTTCTACGCAAAATGAGTTAATACTATATAATAACAGAGCAATTAATTACATATGACTACTTTTTTATTAGAATTTGTTTTCGGTGGCGCCGAACAGAAATACCGAATTATTTTAAGCTACTCAATGACGTCAAGTCGTTCTACATGTGTTATGTAATTCAAGATTGTAAAAAGTACCTAAATCATTTGTGAATTTTTACAGTCGTTGTCTGGTTTCTTAGAACTATCAAGTATTAAGTAGTTAATTATCGTTGTTTACACTGACATGAAAACAAAATGACACGAACAATTATTAAACAATTCCGAAGATTAGTTCAGAAAATGTTTTGTGGAAAGTTTTAGAAATACATAATATTTTTGGTAGGTTATGTAAAAATTTATATTGGTATTACTGACTGTCATGTTGAAATAAAGAGTTCACATGCTTCAGAACCTGAATTTTATTTCGGAAAGTTGAAAAACCAGTTGAAAGTGTATTGTGAAAAAAAATACTGTAACATATTTTGGAGAGGAGGCGATAATATATTCTGGCGGTGCAGTTCTGCAGGCAAATATGTAATCAGGTCGTTAACCTGTCGTTCAGTTAAGCAAACGCACTGTGACTTTGGATCAAGCAGTCGTCAATTTATTACACTTAATATAAATACCTACACGCCTACAAGTGCAAAAAAATAATCGCACCAGCACATGAAAGTCAATGTGAACTTTGATTATTTTTAGTTTTAACGTAAACAATTTCGATGGCACAACATACATAAATAAGGTAAGACTTCTTTTTTTTGTAAACAACAAATTTCACGTATGCATTCATATGTGTACACATATGATTACAACATAGTGGAACTGTTACATAATTATTTCAAAATTCTCACACACAGGTAGTTTCAATGGTGTGTTTTTATGTTTCGGAAATCTAGCTGTCCTTGTACTGTCTAACTATGTTTCATTGTCAATAGCGTGGTTTTCATTCTAATAGAATTATAATTCGAAATGTAAATCAAGGATAAAAAGTAAATTCGAATAAAAACTAGTTTACATTGTTCGTGCATTTTGACAGTGGATTTTAACATAATACATCATTTCTATGTATCTGATATTAATTATTATTATTTAATAGCAAATAAATGTAGAGATGTTGTGTATATGCTGCATTGTGTCCTGTTTACAACAGTTTTATTCCAGTCAAAGTACCAAACCTACTTTGAAATCTGGCAAAAATCCAGGAATTTCATTGGTCAACAATGTACAACAGCTGTGCTGGACTGATACATCTGTGAAGTTAACAGCGAGAGAGAGAGAGAGAGGGAAGCAATAGTTATTTACCTGATTCCGTAACCTTGGTTACGAAAACTTCTAATTCAATTGAATATTATACGTCTCTCATTACGTAAATATGAAGAGAGAGAGAGAGAGAAAGAGAGAGTACGGTATGTCGCAATAAATTATAATAATTTATCTTATCATCTGATAAACTATCTTATTATCTGGTAGGTTCGGAGTACACACACATTTAATTACAGAGAGATATAAGATCTGTAAATTGGATAACAACTATTGATATTGAACCCTGTGATTGTTAGGACTGGTTAAGGATGGTAACAGACACATAGACAAGTACACGTATGTGCACGCGTGAATCACGCTTGATGTAACGGACGTATGTGACGATGATGTATGGTTGTGAATTGGCATGAGATAACGTACAATAGGTTAAAAGGCTGACGGAGTTTGAACCAACCAACCAACCGGCTGACCTTCGCATCATACCGTCCATGTCCTTTACACTGTACGGCCTTTTTCCAAAATCAAATGCCCGGACATTTGGTGGAAATTTCAATGTCGACTATAAGGGTAGCTATTTTCATTTATAACAATATCAAGGTAGGTATGAGAAATAAGTACATTCAGTTAAATTTATGTATTATATACTTTATAATAAAACAATTTTTTAATCGCAATTCTTTGTATTATTTTCCAGAAATCTCTGTTAACAAGTTATAAATATTTTGGCGTTAACATACAAAACAATTCCTCTATTTCCCATCCCTAACCTTTGTACAATATAATTCATTGTAGACATGTGTGTTGTGTTATGTAGTCGAGCATCTTTCGTACACTCGAAAGAGATAAATATGTCTAAAAATATTCACTGGCACGCTATACACGATTACGATAATCGTGTAGGTTGGGCGCCAAAAATAAAGTGTGTCTTCGTTGTGAATGCACGAAACGTTTACGTAACACACATGTATGTATATGTGTGTGTGTGTGTGGAACAATGTCAAACAATTCACACTAAACGCATTACATTACTTTATAATTTAATTTATTGACTTTCTATATGTATTTCTACAGAATGGTAGTGTAATATTGCAATGAATAAATGTTTAACTTGCAAATGAGGATGAGTTTTTTTTGTAGATAGATTATTTAACTACACATTGCGCATAAGAGAGTGACTTGTGGAAATTGGTGAGGCACGCGGTTCCCGGATTCTAGTGAATTTCCAGAGAAGCCAATGACACTAGTCTACATTGGATAAATAGGTTATGTATATTACAAACATACCTGATGTGATTCTGTTAGCCTGATGGTGGATATACGGAACAGGGCCATACTTGTCGGTGGTGTGTGTGTGTGTGTTAAGTCAATGTGTATGTATTTCACCACAAGAGCCAACAAACTGCACTACCGCTCACACCGGTCAAAGATTCTGAGAGAGCATGGGACGCGGCAACCGAGTTTTCCTCGGTCAGTCTTTATTTGCACGCATGCGTACAATGGATGAAGGGGGGCGCTGATTATATTCTACATATATGTATGTACGTGTATATTTCAGATAAGAACATACACATAATTATATGCAATACATTGTTTACTACATATGGTATACATGCAGTGTCAGTATTTTTATCTAAACAACATTTGCCTTTCACTAGACACGAGCGTGTATATGATAAATTTATCATTGTTATAATGCATAGATCATTGATCTGTTGTCCATACTACGCGCAATACTTATAAGTGACGCGGGTTGCCTATACAACCGGCGCCATTTAATAATGTACATTCCCTGTAAGAACGCGGCTGCAGAATTATGTACATTGCAATTTCCTAAATTAAATTTATGCTAATACCAGTCGTTCAATACACTTGGCGCAGCCATAACTTTATTGCCAACAATCGTAGTAAATCCACTAATTGCAGAATCAATTAAATTATTAATAAATTGGAAAGTTTCATGCTTTCTGACAATTTAACTAGGAAGTAACAGTTATACATTCCAGCACATAATTTTTTTGCGAACAATTCTCGAATCATCATAACATATTAGTGTAGACCTACGTGACTGGATTAGTTATTAGTGGTTCTAGTGAAAGAGAATGTGAGAGTCATGTCGGTGCTAGTGGCTTTTAGTTTACAAGGTTGGGAACGCCAGCTGTATGTGTGAGTCAGTCGATAGTGAATGACACTTGACGTTTGACAGATTATTTTTACTGACAATACGACCAAGACTTTAATAAAATGTAAGTAACATTAATCTTGAACTATAACTGTACAAGTACAATGCATTATTTTATACATATTTCTCTAATAATACCGAGAATAGTGAATTCTAGATTAGTGGGTTCAGATAAAATTTGTGAAATCGGTCTATAACGGATTATTGAACTGTATATTTGCAATAGTTATCGACAGTTCAATACGTACATGTTTATTTTCTGATTGTTGATGACGCAGTTTGTTTATGGCGAATCCAGATGTTGAAAAAAATTTGCACAAAGAAAAATACCGTTTTTTTGTACATTGAATTAAAAGTAATAAAACCGGGAATTTCTGGGCTGTAATTCAGGAAATTAGAGTTTATTAGAGTGATGTAGATGTATATTTGGCATGAAATAGTGTCTGCTCAATGTATGGATTAACATCTGTAATAATCGTTAATGTTAATCTTTTTCTCAGATGGTTGGACCACAATCTTGTGATACTTTTGTGGTGCTGCCTCCATTAACGCAACATGGTGTCATCTTCGGTAAGAACTCTGACAGGCCACAGGGGGAGGTGCAGGAAGTCGTGTACATACCTGCTGGTACACCGGCGGACACTATTCAAGTAACTATTATATGCGTACATTTGTAAGACGTAGTAGCTATACCATAGCAACATTGTTCGCTTTTGTAGTGTACTTATATCGAAGTAGAATCCAGTGGTCCCACCAAAGCTGTGATTCTCAGTAAACCCGGTTGGATGTGGGGTGCGGAAATGGGTGCGAATGAATGTGGCGTTGTCATTGGTAACGAAGCTGTGTGGACAAATGACAATGATGGCGATTCAGACACATCTGTCAAGAGACTACTGGGGATGGATTTGGTGAGGTACGCGATATGGCAACGTTGTACAGAATACTCGATTCCTATTGGCTGCCGTTGGTTATAGGTTAGGTTTAGAACGAAGTTCCACGGCTGAGGAAGCGTTAGATGTCATTTGTGGACTTTTAGAACGTTACGGTCAAGGGGGGCCTTGCTCAGAAACGGACGAGGGATTCACGTATCATAATTCATTTTTAATAGCCGACAGTACATGTGCATGGATCTTGGAGACTTCGGGAAAACATTGGGTCGCGGAACAAGTGACAAGTGAGAATCGACATTGTGACATTGTTTCCTAATAGAATAACATATGAACCGATGCAATTTATAGGTGGATACAGAAATATCTCAAATTTACTAACAGTTACTACTAAGATAGATAAAAAGTCGGATGGAATTTTAGATTATGCTAAATCGAAGGGACTGTGGGATGGAGAAGTAAGTATTTACAAAAATACTAAATGTAATTAGATTTTTCATTCATGTAATGCAATTTCCAGGGTGAATTTAATTTTGCAAAAGCATTTAGCGGTGAAAACACACCGGGCAGCTCAAGGTACGATGCGGGCAAGAAGATTGTAGAAGATTTGACTGCTGCTAATAATTTCCGTGAGACGGATATGTTTAAAGTGTTACGTGATAAAGATTCAGGCATCTGTTGTCCGTGCGACGCTGGATTTCCGACACAGGGAAGTCAAGTAAGTAATAACATACAATAAATAATTATTTAAACAGAAACTTACAAAGATATACTTTGATTGTCAGGTGTCAATGTTGAGTGCTATCAGGCCCAGTGTTCATTGGTTCACAGCCACCCCGGATCCATCTCGTTCCGTTTTCAAACCGTTTGTGTTCACCAATGGGGCAGTGGTGTCCAAGCACACTAGATGTCCTGAGGAGAAGGTACGTCACACATGTTAGGTTAAGTGTTGCAGTTGAATTACTGTATGTGTGTGTGTTGTGTTTAGCCAAATGAAGCTCATACCCTGTACTCGCTACATGAGAAGAATGCTAATAATAGTCAAGTAGGCGAGTTGTTGCGTCGTATGGAAGCGGATTGTGTCGAGGAACTGGCACAAATGTTGGCCAGACTGGGTGATCAACCATCGGCCGATAATCTCACCGAGTTGGACGAGTTGTTCAAGGATTGTGTAGAAACAGAGGTCAAGTTCTACCGTTAAATCCACTCGCATTCCTTGTAACGTTAGCACAGAATTTTCAATGTGGATTTTACTATACCTAGTTAGAGATATTTTACAATTGTCTTATGATTTGTTTAAACACTGACGATGAAATGTTCCTGTTATTAATTTGTAGGTTTTTCTCAGTTCAGAAGTTTATTTGACATTGATCTTCCGTACACGATATTACACTGGTACGTGTATATATCGTAGTGTTGTTATTTGTGATTGGTAGCTGTCATATATTTGTTCAGGTTATGTAATGGTTGTGTTAATTTTTGTAACTGTTTGATCGTGATAAATATTATTTATTTTATCAAAATAGCTGTTGTATCTGTGCTAACACACGTATATAATATACAGTTTCACTGACCACACACACACACACACATACATATAAGACTCAGAACAAACTAAACATATGTAGAAATAATTCTGGAAATTTGCATGCAATATATGGATTCTTGTCACCTGTGCACATTTCTCGCTTTTGATAAAAAAAAATACAAGTTGAAATAATCAGCAGTATATGTTGATGATTGATGATAAATGAATAAAATGGCTTAGCGCTGTCAAACTTTTGCATGCTTTAGTGAGGTTCAGCTGATGATGATGATGATTCTAACACACACACACACATCTATGTATAACTACTAACTATATACCGTACTAATGAATACGTAAATGACATGTAGCGATGATGATGATGATGATGAAGTAGAGTGACGTTAGTTTTACATATTATTTAGGTAGCTTGATAGCGCATTCTATCAGTAAGTAATGCGACCGTTCTAAAACTTTGACAAAACACTGTATTGTGATCATTTATTATTGTGTATTCTTAATTATTTGATATATTTATATTGTACTCTGATATATACATTCCTTAAATAAAGTAATAAAGCTTTATCGACAAATAGTTTACATTGTTTACTTACATTTATTTCCAAAATAGCACTGCACTGCACTGGACAATGTTTCACTTGTAACTGACAAGACATTGCTAGTCTCCTATTCATTATCCTTATCGTATCAGGTTGCATAAAGCGATTAGCATAATGTGAGGTAACGGTATTATTTGAGATTTAAATATGCGTTACGTCATATAATTAAACCTCGGCAAATTGGTCTAGTTTCAGTTATCATATAATGTTATGGATATTATTAATATGTTGTTTAACAGTTGCCGTATTTTTTTCTTGTTTCAGAAATTAATAATTAATGACAATTATTTATTGTTAACACTATATTTGTATACGTTTATTACCTTTCAATTAATTAATTAATACATACGCACAAAACACGCATATCAAAATTTTACAAAACTAAATAAAATTAAAATAGAACCAGACAGACAGACCAGAATATTATACAAAAACAACATTCCGACTGCTAGAGTATTGGCGTACAATTATTTAATACACAATAATATTATATTAATTAATATCATAAACTATAAACATCATCCATACTCGATCTAATATGTACAGGCTATTTAACCTAGTTGTAATAGTGTATGTGTGTGTGTGTGTGTGTGTGTTTGATGATTTGTGTATTATATTGTATGTATATGCATTAGAGAGAATATTATGTGTACATGTAATGTATGTATGTATGCGATGACTCTAATTCGGTAATTATTATGCTTATTTGTTCATGTCATGTTTGCAAAAAATATCATTTGCTCTACATGCCTTTATCTACGTATTCTTAAGTTTTACAGTTAAAATGTAATGTTGTCTCTTAGCTACAATACTTTAAGGCACAGTTACAATTCAAAAACACACGTTACTTTAACTATTATTAACTTGTGAGGCCCGTGTAATCAATCACCTAATATGTATATGTGTGTATGTCACACAAATATACAAGTTATTGATCACGTCGCCCCTTGATATTCTTCTAAAGATTAGTTGTATGTATGCAGATATATAAATATTAGAGATTCATTTTATATCCGTGTGGTGAACGTGAACAATAATGAGGACTGTAATCACTTGTTTGACGGGGCGGTGCCATCATCATGATATCATTTAGGTAGGTACGTGTGTGATTAATGAAATTAGTCCTTACAGAAGAGAGCAATGTGACCTGAATATTCTAGCAACATACGGAGCGGTGTTGGATGTTGTCGGCTTGTATACCTGTTGTTGTTGTTGTTGAAATCTGCATCGTTGCACTTGTGTAGTTGAAATGGTTACCTGCATTGCAATCTAACGTTGCTGTAGGCAATCTCACGTTCTACAAACAACAACAGATGATTGGTTGCTGTATGTGTGTGTGTGCATTGAGAGCAATGGTATTACCGTCCGCATGTCGGCAGGTTGACTCTGAAGAAGGCATTCAATTCTATGAGACTGGCCAGGATGAGGAACATGGCGTACATGATCAGACACGCACGACCCACCCGCTTGTCGAGACGGAATTTATTTAGTGAGAACGCCAAGTACAACATTAATAGCGTGGACAGTAACGAGATGGCACTGTACTCGAGACCGGCTGAATTGATACCAACCTGATTCACAAACATATATTTCCCCAATTGTTCCGTGGAATAATAATGATTTACTTACCCAGTAATGGCCCGGTGTTGCTGGGAGGAAAGCAGCTTTAATAAACCACGGTAGTCCAAGGCACAGCAGGATATCGAATGTGTTAGATCCGATAGAGTTACTGATACCCATGGAACCGTGTCCTTGTTTCGCGACAATCACACTAGACACCGCCTCCGGGACACTGGTACCAGCAGCTAGGAAAGTGATTCCCATCACAGAGTCGGGAATTTTTAACGTGTCGCCGATGATGGTGATCATCCACGCCACCACGTACGACAGCGAACCAATCCAAATGATACACATGATGAATGTGAGCGGAAACCATTGCTTGAATCGTGGCTTCTCACAATCGGGAATTGTGAAGAGGAACACAAGATGTATGGGCCAAGTCAAGATCCAAGTCATCTAGAAGAATATCAGATCTAGATTCTTTAATACTTTCAGATATATTTTAGTGGAGGCGCCGAATATACTTAAATATGTAGTTGCTTGCTTTTTCAATCTACTGTTACAAGATTTCAATACGTACCTGCGTAAACCATCCACGACCTTTTGGCCACTTCCACAGCGAATGTCTGTTGTCCTCCGGCTGACTCTCCTCCGCTTTGGTGTCCTCCAGAGCGGGTGTTTCCATCTCCATGACGGGGATCTTGACCGACCCGTTCAGCTGAGCTTGCGGTGGCTGGATAATGAGTGGTGGCGATTGTGGTACATCATTGTTGGGAGCTTGTTGGTCGGTGGGGAGTTCTGCGGGGCCTGTTCTACCCTCACCTTGCAAGGGTAGCCGTGCCTCAGCCGCCTCTGGCAACAAACATCTCCGTAAAGAACTGTTCAATACTGCTGTTGTCGTAAAGAATATTCATAAATAAGTCCTTGTTATGAACTCGTTTTTCAATTTTATTATAATCACGACGCGTTTCGACCTGTTCGGTCATTATCAAGTGAAAATCTGTTGTCCATATGATGTGTAGTAGTTGCAAATAGAAACTGTAGTTCAGTGTACCTGGTCTCTCTCTGTGTGTATGTGTGTATGTGAATAAATGTTAACTCACCTATAGAATGTGAACATGTGCTATTGTGCGATCGCCTAGAATTACGTGCGTGCTTCAGTCCACCTGAGAATTACATATGCAGATAGATCAATCAATTATTCTAACCTCTAACAAGTCTAATTTAAAATAGCATAAGAAGTTCGACCAATCCTATTACTATTTGATGTAGTAAGGCAAGAATGAATGGTTTTATTTAAAATTTTAAAGTTGTGCATTGAGATTGCTGGTTGTATTTAATTGTTACATACCTCTGGCACAGCGCTGGATGGATTTGTCGTAGTACATGACTGCAATGTACACAATGTACAACAGCACTAGGGTCAGTGCTTCGTACCACTCTACACGCTCGTCGTGGATAATACAGATGAGGATGGACACGGTAATGCCGTACGCGAGACAATCACGTGTCAGCGGCCACCAGTCCAGCGGCACCACCTGCACCCCGCACTGTAGTAGGTATACGTGGACATAGGATACAGCAGATCACCAGACACCAGATGAAGAAACACCACCACGTTATAGTAAAAGAATAATATATTCATTACCATCACCATAATAATGAGAATTGTATATAAAATATTTGTGAATATGAAAGCAAGAACTGTGCGCAAGAAGCAACTGTATTATTAGAACTTTAATCTCATAAATTATGCAGTAAGCTACTATATTAGTTATCTAATAAAGCTGCACTAATGACAAATACAAGAAGGAATAAAAGAATTGTACAAATAGGCAGGTATATTAAATGTAGGCGGAATAAGTAAGAATATGTATTTGTTTTGAAAGAATCGCAGGATGTTGTACGTACCATGCCTGCTCCTATACCACAACAGGCCGCTACGGCCAGTATGTTGAATACAGCGGAACCGACAATCGTTCCTACACCGATGTCACCTTCTGTGATGAACGTGCCAATCACATTGACGAACAATTCCGGTGCCGACGTCGCCGCCGCCATGAACGTCGCTCCGGCGACATCATTAGACATTTCCAACGCTGTACAGAATTAAATTATACTCTTATATACACACACATATATACACACGGTGTGACAATTATTAATAGCAACAGTGACAAGCGAAACTTGTCACTGTTACTTTACGAAAGGAAATCATTTTCATTGTGTCAATATATCCGGCGTAAATTATTCATGTCAACATGAATATATTTATACACGAAGGTGTCTCCACTATTTACATACCATTTCGTCCGTATAACAGGAGGAATTTTCTATTAAATCTGACACAGAAAGTGTGTATATTTTAGCAGAAAACAATGACAGCTTACATTCGCTAACCAACATTACACTACTGCGCTGCGGGTTGCATACTCTCCGGGAGATATAATGACAATCCATTATTCAATATCAGTATTTTGGAACGAAACTACAATAATCATCTCACGTATAAATATGATAACATTCTAAAAATCAAACAAAGAGAACAGTTAATTTTGTTCGATATCACCGCGACGCGATAAAGTGATCTGATTAAAATCTAATTTAATCGGATTAAGAATGATGTGTTTTTAATAGTTCGTACTGTAGAGTACTACACTACATGGCGAGCACGTGGTGTTAATGTTTAAATTGGAAAATTAATTTCCTTTCCGTAAATGAATGTAGAGGAATGTATGTAGCTGTCGGTGTTACTGCTGTCGACAGCGGCGGCGGCTGTGTGTGTTGTTGTGGTGGCGGGATTAGTACTTATTATTATTTGTATTATTATTAATTTCGTTACACGCGACACTCGGGCTTAAATATTTGTAGAATAATCCTGGAAATAGCGGAAAGGGTACTTGACACAATTAAGTTTAATTCTCTTTAGGTAGTCTGGTCAGCACGCGATTCAACGTCACACACACACACACACACACACATAGCCACACAGCAGACAGACAGAGATACATTATAGACAAGCAAATAGATAGATAGATAGAATTAATGCGCCATTATAAACATACATATGTACTTATGTCTTCAGTGACGTATGTATGTATTGTTATAAGTGTAGGAGGCTGAAAAATAAACTGTATTCTTTCGGTGTAATATTTTTTATCTTTCCTTTGTTTTATCGTCAAGGACACAAGAATAATTCAATGATATAGCCCCGATGTAATTCGATAAAATATTACTATATATATGGTTATGATATTTTAGTTTTGTTTCATTCTATTATGTATGTATTTTGCAAGTTTAAATATTGTATAATACTGCATATTTGTTACCGTGGCATATCCTTTCGACGGCGGGTACAAAGAATTTATCGCAGACGACGGCCAGCGCTACGAACAGGTACAGGGAGGCGATGACGTGCAACACCACGGCGCCATCTTGCCGTTCCTCTTCCGTGAACAGGTCCCGCGGGAAGTCATCGATAGCTGGCGGCGTACAGTTGAGCCCTGGATCACACAGACTATAAGACTCTTACAATGTACTGTTATTATTCGTGTACAATATACTCATACACGGTATATAGAAGAACGTATGGCACAAGCATTCATGTCGTATTACTGGGACTTATATAGTACAAACGTACATACATATTTAAAGGAACTTCCGTTGTAAACACATTTTAACTTTACATTACAAACACAGCGGTACAGTATGTCTTGGTTTAAAAATGTATAAACTGCACGTATGTCGGACGAATACAAGAACACCAAGAAAGATATTGGAACAATATGAAGAATTCATATGTACAGTAGTAGTAAAACACACACACATATTTTAACGACTTTCAATTATACCGTACCGAGTACACTTGAATAATTATCACTGCTGTTGATATTACGAGGGTTGTTTAATTTTATGTTCGTGTGCTATGTATTAATTAATGAACGTTCCACAGATATGGGTACTTACAGTACATCTCCGCTCTATATGTGAGGATAAAAAGGAATATATGTAGAATTCTACATGGAATATATACCGGTAAATGGCAATATAAAGCGGAACTACGGTACGACACGACATGTGATATTGTGACAGGCAAGTATAATGTGTTTTCCCGTATCCCTAATTCACCATACTAGTGATAATTCAACAATGTAAGTCTATTTGTTAATTAGTTAATACGTAACATATATTCCTAGTAATTTAAATACAGTATTACCTAATAAATGGTTAGCATATTTGATTCGTTAACACAGTTTTAGCATATGTTCTTTTCAGCATTGTTTCTCTGTTGTTCTAGTTAAAAATTAATTCAAAAAACAAATATACATATATGTGTATGTGTATGTGAGAAAGACATAACGATGTTTAGGTCATAGTTCAATTTGTTTTCTCGAGTTCAAATACATTGACATCCGAGTTCGAATTATTTGCACTCGAAGTCTGATTCCAAGTTACCGGGTGCGTTGTAATTTACAGCAGTCATTCTTTACTGTGTAATGCATGAGAATGAATACTGCAACACACTGTATATGTATGTAGTTATTCGATAGTGCACGTGCACTCGCATGTTCTGTAATTGAATGTTGATGAATATTAAGTATTTACAAAGCAGCTTTTGTAAAAGTATATCTTTAGATTCGTAAAGAAAATATCTAGAATACAGATATCAAATAGTAAAGTTATATTTCGTTGTTCCGGTGTAAATTTGTCATGTGCCGTATCATAGCAACCAGCTACCAATAACAAGTAGAAACAATTGTTTTCTATATTGCTAGGATAAAAAACAATTGGTAGCTGTTGATCATAACAACACGTTATGTGTTATATCTGTATGTTACAATACATACATAATTCGTTAGTTATTTAAAAATGATTTCCTTAAAGTGATGATTATTATTAAATTTACATTTACAATTCTTGTTTTGAAGTAAACTGCTATTTCCTACTTTTATTCTAATAATTATAATAATGAAAATGTATATTTGGTGTTTATGCAGATTTCAACTAATGTACACGCATGGTAAGATGATTTTCTGGCTAATTTCTGTTAGAATGTAATTGATTTAGATTGTATTTAAAGCGCAGTAAACACTCCTATCTACATCTCCGTTACAATGATCACATATACGTATGTATGTATGTACAGGTAGGTATGTACGTGCTTCAGTTAATTCAGTAACATACAAACAGGTGACCACACCTGTTCATTTTCTTTCGGACTGCTTTGTTCGTGTGTGTTTTGCGTGCAATGATAGGACAATAAGCAAGGACATATTTGGTTGTACTCTAATTTCGTGTCGTGTTTTAGAAATGTCAGTAGAATTTAACAATACGTACATATAATAGTTGTTGTCAATGATAATCATTGTATTTTGACAGAATATATTTTATATTATTTTATTGGAACATTTTAAGAGTCTCTTTGTATAATTTACAGTTAATATTCATAATTTTATTGCCTCAAACAAGGAAATATGTTTAGTAATATTTTATACACCTGTTGCATGTAATATGTCGTGACTGACGTTACTTACAAATATGTTTGTTTGTTTACATAAATGTACAGGTTTATTTGCATCAGTTAATATCAGTAATAGTGGATAATTTAATAAAATGCATGTTAAATATATGTACTAATGTGAATATTATTAGCATTCTACATGGTGTGCTGAAGAGGGTTAATAAAACCCTATAACAGTACTAAAATATTTGTATATATGTATGTACATATGTATGTAAGATTCCGGACAAGTTTTTAATAAACATTTTGAACTGAATTCTATATGGCAGATAGCAGAAAATCCTATTTTAAGTTGTTTAATTCTTGTTACAAGAACCTATTGTGATTTGAATTGATAGCTTCGAAAAACATAAGGAAATATAGCAAACAGCAAACAACAGACAGTTTAGCTAAATACAGTATCTATACTACAGCCTATTAAATCAAAAACCAACCACGTACCACGAGATTTACGCGTATATAAAAACCGGTAATTATTGACAAAGCACAATGTTCAGGGGACACTTTAGCGAGCAAAATTGTGGTGTTGTGATGAATTCATTATGCAAACTTGATATTCATGAGGACAATGGACGATTTGTCATTACGTTCCTACGCATATGCACGGTAATTCGAGTATAACTTTACACGTAAAACACCGCACACACACACACACACATGCAGAGTGCAGGTATTTCCCCTTAGACATAACGTAACATCTTTATGTAACAAGACGAATATTTATGAACCGTTGTCAAGGTAACGTAAAGTCACAATAAAACGTGTTTGCAATTATGAATACTATGTGTTTGTGTACGTGTGTGTTGTTGAATCTTCACAGAGTTCTGATTACACGTTTTTATATTGTCAATTAAATAATAAACAATTTAATTTTTCAACGCATTATTATGAGAAAAAGTTCATTATTTGTGTATTAGGATTATAATATTTTTTGGTTGATTTTTTTATCGGGAGAAAATCATTATTACATGAGGTGTATTGTCATTAATTTGTGACCTGCTGTAAATGTCAGAACGCATTAATTTTGACACTGTTAGTTCCATCCATCAATGATGTGACGGTTGCGTTGATAATATTCTATCCACCTACTTAAATTTTTTGTTGTTAGAAATGCGTCAGCTTATGCGTTAGGGCCTTACAAGGAAGATCCTGCGGCTGAAACTATTGATTTAAGATGTCTATTTCCGTTAAGCTGTTAACGTCTGAAAAGGATTTTCGTCAGAAACGGCACTCAAAAAAAACCGAAGATGTTTTTTGGCAACGAGGCAAGTAATGGAACAAATGAATTGTTGTGTCCTATATAAAATTCTGAGCAAACTATAAATTATTACAAATGCGTGCAGCAGAGAGAATCATGCTTAGAATTACTGAGTACAATTGTTTTTTCCTGTTTCAAGATTTTAATTGTATTATTAATATAAATTCACAAAGAGTCAGACATATGTACTGTGTTTTTGTAGAATTAGTATTTAACTGTATATAAATCATTTAGGAATCTACAGAAAGTATTTAAAATTTAGTTTTGGGACAATGAAGTTGAAATTTACTAATAGTTTGAAATGTACAGGCAAGTATTGAATTTTGTAATATACAGGAGACGTGTTCTGAAAGTTTTAATGGAATATTGTTGTGTGTGTCTGTTCAGTATGTGGTTTTTCTAGGAATGTTGCCATGTGTCCTGATGTATGTACATGTGTGTAGTGTAGTGTGTGTCCCCTTCAGTGTATGTGTGTGTGTGTTCGGGCCGGCAGTGCCGGCGTGCCACTGGATAAAGACACTTTTGTCAAGTTGTTGAGCTAAGTGAGCACACTCGAATTTCCTAATCAAGCGAGTAGAAAGCGCAATTATCTAACAATAGTCCTGTGTGGTGGCCTCTAGCACACTACACACATACATATGTACTCAGGCTAGTGTGTAGAGGGAACCTATACCAGGGACACGTACATACATACATGTACATATGTGTCCGCCATAGTTACAGAGACCGCGTGTACCGTTTACTTATAACCACACCGGTATACAGACATATAACCTAAGACTATAATATACAGTTAACAACATTGTTGTTTATCCAGAAACATGCAAGCAATGTAATATTATTTATCCACAAGAATAAACACACCACTCTGATAGCTATATCTTTCAGTATAATATTTTTCTGTTAATCAGTTCTCATGTGATGAGATTTAAATATTTGACAATCAAACAAGCCATTTGAAAAGAGGACAAAGTTTATTTTCTTATTTGCTTTAGGGAAAATAAAAGTTTCCTTGTTGTACTCGTGTCTGGGACAGTTCATGTAACACACAAACTTTATAACGTTCAGTATGCAACAAAATTTCAGTAAACTGTGCCCGTGACAGTTTCTAAATGAAATTTACACTGAAAATCAACATCATCTACAATTTTATAATGATAAATTCTAAAGACTAAATCTTTGTAAGTTACACAGTAACTCTTTACGCGAATCAATTGATCATGAAATAAAAGGTTTATTTGTCGTAAAAAAGAACAAATATTGTTGAAAGCAACTATAAAATACCGGTGAGGAGGAGGAAGAGGAAAGAGGAGTGAAATGAATAGCGCGTACTGTAAAATTTCGTTACGACATACAATGGCTTTGTGAGATATTGAATTCTCGTTCTTTCGTAAATGATAAAAATAAAGTATTACAATTTAAGAAACTCATTGTAAAGAGAGCGGTTTAAAGTTTCAAGATTAAACCGACTGATGATTGTGGTTGCAGAGGGAGATCTACAAATTAATCTTGGTTAATTACGCTATGGTTCATTTTAATCTTGCCGCACTGCTACTTGCTTAATTAAGCTCTGCTTATTCATGCAATTTGTACTATTGAATAAAGATGCAGTTTATTTAAAATCAGCGAAAAACAAGATGTAGCTAAATTGGATGTTAATTATATGGTATCTGAGTGAATTATGTGTGAATATAGCAGGTATATGTCTGTCTTTCCGGAGCAAGGACGCTACAACATTACATTATTTTACTTATCCGCATACAAGCACATGCATGCATGTATATATTGTCACGTAAAACGACAATTTATCCACTAAAACATATGTGATAACACCAACAATCGTACATGCATACACCTGCGTTCATATTAGTTTAGTTTCTGTTAAATATTTTGACTTTTGCAATCATTCTATTCAATAATCTATTTATTAACTATTAAACATGTGTTGATGTATTATTTATTACATGAAGAATATACCGACTTTATATGTAAATATTAACTTGTATAAATATTAGATTATAAACAAATATTAACACAAGTAATCCCAAATGTACACACGGGCCTAATCTAATGACTAATTTGTTTTTAAGTACACAATTAGGACCTTGAGTCAAAATAATTGTTTACTATATTATCTACATATATGAATGTATCTATTTGGGAAGAAAAATAAAAACAATACGAATTGTTGGTGTGTTTTCAATATAATTTCAAATTTATGGTTTTCAGCTAAGCACAATGTTCTGTAAGAATAAATTGTCTGCTTCAATTTGATTAATTACTGGTATGTGTATGTATATACAGATTTTCAATGCAAAGCTTTATAAGACAGCTATAAAAGTTTAAATTAATTCTTGCCGAACAAATAACCGAATTATTTCCGCGTCAATGCGCTCTGTACATATTTGACGTAGAGTTGAATATCGTTCAATATAATTCGATGGGAAGTAAGAAATAATAAATGTTTTTTCTATTGGTAATATAAATTAAGATGTGTATATAAGACAGTATATTTCATGTGTAATGGTAGTTTCAGAAATCGACGACTAGTTGTTATTTGTTCGTTGTATGGTTGCGCGCGTGAGTGCGAAGGGTTGCGCCTATGTCCCGCACAGAAAACAACAGAACAACCAGCGACTTATTACATTACATATATATACAAGATACACTGATATTTTTAACAAACCACTGTAGCAAACAAGGGTTTGATGCCGGACTGAAGACGGAAACTATTATTCACTTGAAACAAGAAATTGTATTCGCGCACTAGAGCCACTCTTGATTCACACACATACTATATATACAGATCTATATATGCACATATACACAACAAACTACAACAATAACGAGGGGATGCACACTGTTGTTGGATGGAACAACATTTGTTGTTAATTACCTCCAGCAAGAGAGTCGATATCCATGTCGTCTTGTCGACGGGCACTGCTTCACTGCTGTGCTGACGCCGGCCAATTCAGGGGGGCCGGGTGCCCATGATGATGATGCTGCTACTGCTGTTGATGGGGACATACATACATACGTACGTACACTAGCCCCCCTCCCCCCTCCACTGCGGCACTCGTTGCTCTGACTTCAGTGTCGCACCTCGGAGCTACTATTCTATGACCATGGCACACACACACACACATGCACCGCCCCCTCAACCACAATACTAACAGTAGCTAGTAGTAGTGGACTGTGATATTGAGTCACACAAGTGATAACAAACCCGTGTGTGTCAAGTGCTGAAGAGCTTTAGTATCCGTTGTATTCAGGGTCTGCGGACATAAGTTTTCAGAAGCACACACAGTTCATAATATTCTTTGATATGTTTCAGAATGCAAAGATACTCTGTATAAATGTCACCCTCTAGCCAGTTAATAAGCTACAGATTTTTAGAGGATTAAACAGTAAGTCTGACTATGAGATGATAGAAGATCATGTTAGTTCCCTCGACATATGAAGAGTTATACACTTTGCTACTCGGTACATTTGTAATCAAACCTTTGCTCCCGAATGTCGCAGCCAATTGAGTGATACTTGTATATAACTGTGTACGTACGTATGTATGTATACTTGTGTATGTGTTAGTAATGATGATCATTCAGGAGATGAACTGCTGAGTACTGTTGTTGAGCTTCGTCGTGGAGCAGCGCGTACTTCATTGACTGACTCTCACGCACAGCAGCCGAGTCACAGGTACGTCATTCATTCAATAACTTAATTAATCAATCAATAATAGAATATTATAATTGAACTCAGACCTCCCATATGTCTATCTTTGTGTGTGTATGTGAGTGTACACTTATCAATGCATACAAATACGAATGTAATTTATTTAAAAGTATTTTCAAGGTTTCATAAATAAATAGAAATTATTACTTTATCAAATGATAATAAATAATTTTTTGTGTGGATATGTTCAAACAAACAATGGTAATAATGACATACTTCTTTTACTTGAAATTCTAGAAAATTACTTTACTTATGTAAAATATTTTGATAGTACAACGACAAGAAAATATATGGTATTGTTGAATGCAATTTAAGATTTAATTGTCGTTGTTGTTGATGATGATTAGTTTATCCCGGATTTACCTGGTTATGTGGGAATCACCACACTGGTTACCCAGTAATTTACTGGTATCTTCCATCTATGCAGACACTGCACATGACATATGTGCACCATAAATTAATACGTAAACTTAATAATCATAATCATAAAGTCTACGTAATTCAGAAGTAATTGGATGATTACCAAATCGGGTCAATGACCCCGTACACATTAACACGTGCAAATTGTCCCGTTGCAACCGAATTCGTATGTAAACCGTTCAGGCCCTACACACAATAATATTTAAGTGTGTACTCTGAACATTTTGATAAACAAATACATGTGTATGATAATATGGATTTATATTTATGTATATAGAATCTAGTTGTTAATTCTTCTAATAACTAATTGTAGTATTAATTTGGATAACAACAATGTTGTACGACAGACAGACAGACATACAATAAAAATCTTAATCAAAAACTAAACAAACATATACATCAGGTAAGTGTAAATAATGGTCCGAATCTAAGTGGGCCGATAATTTCGATAAAATAATTTTCCACTGTGCAAGATAATGGAGCGATTGATAGTGGCACGTTGTGATATATATATATATATTAGATGGAATCTTAGCATTCAAGTTCTTTCATACACTGCTAGTACGGTGTAGTGTATGCACGTGCATTGAAGACATCGAACTGAACTGTACATATATACATACACATATCAACACACACGGGGTTAAGTTTTGGTGTTAATCGTGGATTCTTACTGACAATAGTTTAGTTTAAAACTATGGCCATGTTACTAAGGACTAGACGTACAAAAGTAGCGTTACTTTTTCGTATTATATGTGTGCTTGGTGTAACGGTGACGTACACGTTGATTGGTGCATTCTCAAGGACAGTGGACCAGTCCAAAATTCATGCAACAGGTAAGTCCGTAAGAAAATTTATAGCAATGTATTTGGTTATTTTTTTAAAGGTATTTCGCACGTGTTTAATCATGTTAATTATTATCTAATAAACCTTATCAGAATAAAAACAGAACGTCTTATCAGTGAATATATTGTACATTTGCACAGTATGAAATATGTAGATTTAAATAAAATATATTATATTAAGGTAAGTTTTAATCATGCAACCATGATTTAAACGAATAAATAACATTTTTGTTCAGGTAACATTTGGCTGAAGGGCAAATTTCAAGTACTTACATATATAGGTATATAATTTTGAGGTGTAGAAAAGTGATTTAATCTTGTGACTTGAGACGTAGCTCACTGACCTCTGACGTCACTTGATTTTGACGATATCGACAGAAACTGGGTTCATTATCACTAGAACAAATCAACGCACGTATATGATAATCTATGAACACTTGAAATTTGACGCAAAAACAATAGATTTACTGCACAAAAAAACCTCAGTTACTATGGTAGCAGGAATTCAGTGATTTTGAGCAAATCATTCATAGCGCGAGCTATGTGCATTATTGGAACATTTCAAAAGATAACTTACTTCAATAATGGAAAATTACGTGTAAACATTGAGTTTGAAAATAGCAGAACAGTATAAAAAACTGTTCGCTTATCTGTGTTTATGCACTTGTTAGCTGACCCAGCTAAGTACACACGCCTCCACACAGCCATAGAACCTTTTACACAAAATTCAATTACATTTTAATGATGCCAAAAACACTTATGGCATTTATTATACTCGTATTTAGAGACATTTTGTATGTAAATATGCAAGAAATTACGTGACGTGGGTCACTTCAGTTCAATGTTATTTTGTATATTTACTCTGATAAGTAATCATTCATAATATTTATGAGTAATGCTCAATGCTAAATGTGAAATATGTTATGCAAATACGAATTATGTGTGAAGTGTAATGGGTAGTGAGTCAGCTGTCTGTAGATGTTGATAAGGAATGTTTTAGAGCCAGTGGATGATTATAAAGATAAGAGATAATTTGATTATTTTGGTATAGTTTCTTAATGCTATTATAATGTATTTATATAGCTACAAATTAATAATATTTTCAGGGTTTATATTTAGTAGCATGAACCTAATTTCATAAAAAATGCATAAAAATATGCATGAATGCATAGTTGCATGTCTGTTTTACAGAAGATTCCGTACATGCTGGTGGACGTCACTTGCTCGCTGCTTTAGAAGGTATTAACTGCACTCCAGCTGCCATTGACGACTTCCCCAGCGATGGCTTCACTCGAGAACAACGCCAGCATGGCTGGGTAGCTGTACATGCAGTGATAGCTTGTTACTGTTTTACACTGCTGGCGATTGTATGTGATGATTATTTTGTGCCAGCAGTAAAGAAAATTTGCCAAGGTACATTACATACTATAATCTATCTTCTAAAATATATTTTCAACAATTCCCTGTTCATTTAGGATTGATGCTAGCTGAAGATGTGGCTGGCGCTACTTTCATGGCCATTGCTAGCTCTAGTCCCGAACTGTTTATTAACTGTGTGGGAACCTTCATCACGGAGGGTGACCTGGGTGTAGGTACCATCGTGGGCTCGGCTGTGTTTAACGTACTAGCTGTTCCCGCGTGCTGTGGTCTTTTCTCCAATATGGTAAGGCCCTGAATCCACCAATAGTTTAATAAATTCGTGGTCATACAGGTACATATGTATATTTGCAGGTGTTACAACTGGATTGGTGGCCCGTGAGCAGAGATAGTGCCATGTACGGTGTAGCTGTAATCATGCTGATTCTAGTCCTGAATGATGAGAAAGTTTGGTGGTACGAAGCTGCCATGTTGGTCGGTGCTTATATGTTTTATATCATAGGTAAGAATTTACATACAACCCAGTATATCCACGGATACTAATCTGTTCTGTGTAGCGATGTATTTTAACACTGGTATCAGTCGCTTCGCACACAGATGCGTCGGCAGATGTCACAGTCGCAGTAAGCCACGGTACACGGAAATCTCAGAACACTCACCGCTGCTAGGCAAGGATAAAGACAAACAAGCAGCCAATAGTAACGGAGCTGTAGAACAATGCATGATGCCAGACACGGAACTAACGTTAAGAGATTGTGAGGAACTGGGTAAGAATTCACAAAAATATATACATATATATTGTTTACTGCAACATATAGCTTCAACCTTCCATGCGGATTTCTTTTGCAAAGCCTATCTTCACACTTCGGAAGAGTGTGACATATTTTCAAATTCTCCGTCACGTCAAAAAATAAAGCTGGTGTGAAGTGGAAGGCATATTAATAAACTGTGTCACTCGACGCAAGATGATACACACGCGTGTGATGTTGGTTGCCTGCTTCTCTCTAATATACAGTCACTAGTAACAGCAAATATAACTGCAGTAATATGACTTTGTTTTGAAATGGTTATTATATTTTCTTACAAAATATGAAATATATTTCTCGCTAGAGACTTGTACAAACCCTCGTGAAATATCCACTCGAATTCTTAATAGTTTTACTGCTGTTTTTAACAAAAACGTTCTCGTCTGTTAATGAGACTCCGGAGATTAATAAAATGTTGAATACGAAAATCAGAATGGTTTTTTGTTCTGAGAGCTTAATATACTAATGGTATTTATAATTATTTTGGCTATAATTGCGAATATCAATATTTAAATCTGGTATTTATTTGTTTGTGTGATTACATCAATTTGCAATATAAATATTTCTTTAGCGAAAGTGTATATCATTTCCATAAAAACTGGATATTGTGAGGGAATTGTGTTTCTTTCGGCATAAATATAGGATGTGAAACACAGGGTTGGAGTAAGGGGTAGGGGGTAGAAAGCAAGAAAGGAAGCGAGAGAGACAGAGCAGTGTTGACTTTGATGTGGATGGATTCATATGCAAAGGTTCCCTGCAACAAGCTGATATGTCAAGAGCTGTCGTCGCTCGTATAAAACGGAAGATGTCGCTTGTCAGTTTATTTCTGACGGCACGTGGGCTGTGATTTGTTTAACATTCTTTTGAACACGCATAGTCATAAATACTACTTTGTACACACACACGCCCCATGGACATGTTATCACGGCCAACTGTATTTTCTTTGACAGTCTCGCCAGACTGTTTAGCATTTAGATGTACATGCGAGTTTTTGATGATGATGGTATTAAAGGGAGAGAGAAATATTTTACGAAACTTGCTTTTTAATTATTTAATCTACAAAAGGTTCCATTACAAATTTCCAATTCTCTGATCAAAGAAGTTGTTCTTAATATATAACGAAAAATTTAATTATCATAATGGAAGTATTAATTATATTTCGCTGGGTGATCGATTAATCGGTAATAATTAAATTACAACCGGCACGATGACTTTATATTAATTAATTAATTAATTAATTAATTGAAAATATTTATTTTCAGAGGAATCTACCCAGCTGTGGGTCTGGCCCAGTGAAATGTCTGCATGGCAGAAACTCTACTGGTTACTGACGTGGCCAATATCGTTCATACTGTCGTGTACGATACCCGATTGCCGGAAATACCCGAAGATGTATGTTGTGACGTTCTTGATGTGTATTTTGTGGATCGGCTCCACTTCGTATATGACAGCTTGGCTTATTACTGTGTTGGGTATGGACAAAAAATAAAATAAATGATAATGTTGTTTTGTTTCGACATTTCATTCGCTATAAGTGCTAATAACAAAATCGATATGTCGCAGGTGACACGATTAACATTCCTGATTCTGTAATGGGCCTGACGTTTTTGGCCGCGGGTACAAGCGTACCAGAGGCGGTGTCTAGTGTTATAGTGACAAACCAGGGTATGATATATTATGCAATTAACATTTACAGTTGTACAAGCATCTCTGTATTAATCGTGTGATTTGCAGGACACGGTGCTATGGGTGTTAGTAACAGTATTGGATCGAATACTTTCGACATTCTACTCTGCTTGGGCTTGCCGTGGTTAATAAAAAGCTGGTACTTCCCACATCTGCCCGGCCACCATTATGTGAATATCAACAGTTCAGGCATGTCGTACAGTGCACTGTCATTATTCTCCACGCTGATCATGTTGTATTCGAGTTTCGCATGTAATAGATTCAAGTAAGTAATACATCTGTATATGTATATATATATATATTTAGTAACGAGCGACTGGTGTATAAAGTGACCAGTAAACTCTCGCTACACCAACCAAACAGTTTACTCAACAAATTTCTGTCCGTTGCACTATACTGTGTCTCTGTGTTATTTTGTCCACAGATTGGATTGGAAAGTTGGTCTGACATGTCTGCTGATGTATATAGCGTTCTTGACTTTTGCCTCATTGATTGAACTGAATGTATTCTTCCCAGTGAATTTACCAACATGTGACCGGTAACATATGTATGTAGTACCAACGATACCATCCAACAGAATTTCCGTTTCACACACACATGCACATACACATAGATAATGTACAAGTTGGCACTGGTCCTCTAAAACATTTCATGCATCACAAACCACACACACACACACACACACACAGACGCCCAAACGAATGCAGTACTTAAATGTCAACCATTATACAGTGAGAGCCCCGAGGAAATTAAATATTTTATTATTAGATTTTAAAATTTTATGTTGTTATGTTTTGCGCAAAAGTTTATCTGGGTTAAGGTTTGTTTGATAAAAACTTTCTGTTAAAATTTTAACATTTACACTCCGTTTTTGAGTACGTTATGTTTAGTTTAGAACAAAACGAAATACAGCAGAAACAATGATTTTGTAAATATATATTTGTTTATTCGTTATACTTCATGTGTATAATGAAAATAAACAAAAATATTTAAAGTCTCCCACCTCCCATCCTGTAACTACTTAAATATATATAAACTAGCAGTAAGGAAATATTTCGTATTTAATAACACATTTGTTATTTTGTTATATACTATATGTTAGTTTTATATTATAATGATTATGAAAGAAATATATATATTTTTTATTTGGTATCGAGAAAATAATTGTGTTTTAATTAAATAAACAACATGAGACGCACAGGTATGTATTGCAGGCAACCAGTTTAACAATACTGCCGTGCAAGTTGCATAAGCAGCGAATATAATTTGTATTTTATCGACAGAAAGTTTAATCGCATACAGAAGTCTGTAATGACTTAAAGAAAATAAAACGTTAATCTACACAAACGGCGTAATATCAGTTCAGTAAAATGGCTAAACTAATTACGGAAGATTAAGATCTTTTTCGTGAATCGCAGAGCAAAGAAATCTTTACTTGACGGAACAAAGTCAGAGAAAAGCGAAGACCAAGACTGAAGTGGCAACAACGTCCATTAACTTCTTTACGTGTCTCTTGACTCTTGAAACCAGATTACTATAGGTGGTTTTACACTGTACCAGTACAAGTATGGATTTGACGCACGCATCTACATTCGTACTGTGATTGTGTAAATAGATATATTTATATAGAATTGTTTGAAAATCTTCAAACTACGCGTTAAATAGAATATAATGGGTAATAAAGTTAGTCATATCATCACATCTAATTGTCTCACATTTTATTGGATAAAAGATATCATATTTTTGTAGTGATTAGATTTGCTAAATTTAGTTCTATTAAATTGTTAAATATATTTCAGAATTTCGTTCACTAGATTTTAAATCAACTCTATATTCTATATTTAAACTGATATTGTTTTACAAAAACAAATATTGTTTTTTTTTGCAAACACAGAACAAATTAGAATATAACCAGATAATTGCAATAAAATGTGCATATACTAATTTGTATGTTTCAAGATATCAATGACATGTTATCCGTTGAATATTTCAAAAAAAATTATATACATTGCTTCAAAATGCATAGGTCAAAACTGGGCACAAAGTAATCGATAAAGGAACACATGTATTGTTCATGATATTATGAAATATGACTGTAGAAAAAATAATTTAAATTTATTGTAAATGTAGGTATGTGTTATCTATCATATAGTTGATATGCAAATATCAGCTATATTTTGATAATTATTATTTATTAATCCCTTAATAAATTACATGGTAATGAATCGTTTTTATAGATTAAATAACTCACAATTTGTGCAACGTGATTCATTGATTTGATAAATTCTGTAAAAAAAACTTGTATTTTATTGTAATTTAAATACTGCAGTATTATCAGCGTCGCTGGCTAAATGTAAAATACTCTCCTATCTGACCTCGCAGACAGTAAATGAAGATATAATTGTTAATTAGTGAGCTAATTTCATAATTACGATATGCCTTTATATTTCTGTATACACGATAATGCT
>JAGJTL010000183.1:1534923-1551753 GCA_022063505.1 Calosoma granatense | reverse complement strand
AGAAATGCAACGTTGAATTAAAAACATTTCTAATATCTCGTTCAAGATAAAGAAATTGTTATATTTTCTTTTAGATGAAATTTTGTCTACAGATGGAAATTTGATACTCTTACTGAGAGATAAAACTTTTCAATTAAACAATATATAGTTTAAACAGAGTATACACAGCAACAATAATAATATTAATGTAAGACAATCTTGGGGAATATAATTTAATTTCGCTAAGATGATGCGAATATCAGTGACGTGGAATAAACAAGTGCTTACAGAGGATTTCTTGACGTTGTGTGACAGGATTGCGGGCGAAAATTTCGAAAGAAAATTCGTAACCAACATGACAGTAGTGCTTGCGGCATTGCCTACTTCGCAGGCGTTTCTCTACTGGTCGTGTCAAATATTTCTTAATTACAAATATATTTTTATCTAATAAAAAAATCACTGTTAATCCAAACATGAATAGTTGATGTTATTTTTCTATATTGTTGTGTACAAGAATATTTCTTTATTTTGCACAATGGTTTTTGTATTTTCCAGGAATTGTTGATTGTAGAGCAGTTGAACTCTGATTTGAAACAAAGCATTATCTAATTAGGTAAGTGCATGGGGGCGCAGAGAGTAAAACAAAATGGCCTGTAGCCAGTGTACACTGTGGATACGTCGTAGTTTATATTCACAGAATCGTACAATAAAAACTCGCACCATTCTGCACCATTAATACTTTATATTTAAATAACAGAAAATGTAACACACACACATGTGTCATAATATTACAAAAATCGCTGACAACTAGATTCATATACACCTGTCATCGTATCCTGTACAAGCATTCGTGCATTATTTTTAATTATACAAGGCGCATTTTGCACAATATGAACAAAAAAAGTTTGTATATTTAAAATAGACAGTTATGTGTTTGTTTTACAGTGCATGGGAGCAAAAAATAGCAGTTTGTTTGCTTGTAAATTGATGTAAAAATAGCAGTGTAAAGTAAGAAGTTTTAATGCGGAAATGACAGATAGGTACTGTATGATGATGGTACACTCTCCCGGACATAACTTAGTTAGTAGGTGGATACAAGTATAGTTTAGACATACGCGATGCGAGAAATATTTCCATATATCAGCATTGTCCATTCACATTTGTAATAACTATAAAATCACAATAGATATTTTGTTTTGTTTGTTAACTTAGATGTAAAGACAAGAATGTCTATTATGGATCAGTTTACTTGTAGAGTGAGATTTTAAAGTTGAAAATAGTATCAGGTACCAATGTTGATTGATTTACTCTATTTAAAGCAATTTGCATTTCGTTTTACCATAGAAATGCAATAGCTACTGTTGTTTATTTCTTCAACGATTTAGTCAAATTGTCACGCAGTATTTGCTTGCGCGGGCGGGTGTCGTTGGGTTTATCTCATTCTAAACTCCGGGGGTAATATAATCCACCGGTGCGGACGGCAGTCACGGATTTTCATCCGGACGCAACCCCCGCATGGTACGTAGCCAAGAATATTTGCGTTATTTTCTTATTCCCGTAGAAACTCAAGGATGTAGTCAATATATAGAGAGAATACCGTTCCGATTTGACTTTTGCAATATTGCAAGTCGTCGAGGAAATATTAAATTTAAAATTTATTCCCATCTTAATATCGTGTTACGTGCAAGAGCTTTGTTTACATTGTAGCGCGCCTGGCGGGCTAGGTTTCAAACATATACAACGTCCCCCTCCCCCGCACACCGTACCCATACCAAACCACTGTACAGTTGGTATAACCCAATGTGTAATTCATTTCTGTGCAGCGGGAACATCTTTAAAGAGTTTATTTTCATTTACTTGCATAAACATTTAGTTGAACGCGTAATTCTGTGAGTCACTGCACTATATTTAAGAACTACTTTGAATATATTACACTTTTACGATCAAAACATAGAAAAATACAAATGTGCTAGTATAAATCATTAATTAATAAATCTAGCGATAATTATTCAACTTACAAAATGTACATATGTGTGTATGTATGTCAACTTTTATAGCTATTGGTAGGATAATTCATTATAACATTTATAGATAAAATGTTATGCAAACATTACATACATTATATATTTCAACATTATTCAAAACCTTTTTGATTATGTTTATCTTGTGTGTATGAATATGAATGAAAGAGAAAATTATACTTCCTTTTAGGACCTGTTTGGCGATCAGTGGTACACAAACCTGATTCACACAAATAACTACTGTAAACCCGCTCTGTTGAGATTCACTGGTTGAAGGGTACATTTGGTGCTGTTTGAAGATTGTTTTAATTCTGGGTAATCAATTAAAAATTTCCAGTTCAGTGTAATTTACATTTGTGGTATATTTTTTCTAATTTGAAAACAAGTACACACAATTTTCCGTAGCTTTTCTTATAGATTGGCACGAGTTAATTAAGTTTTTTAATTGAGATAATTTGAATGAATGAATGTATGAATTGAATTATTCTTTCGTTGAGTGTACTTGGATGTGAAAATGTATTGACGAAGATGAATTTATTTTTGAATACAAGTGAAATTTTATTTATAAACTTTGTGGTGATAAAATATTATATTTTCCAAGTTACAAACTATATAGGAAAGTTCTTATGGATATAAGAAGTTAATCGTGACAGATTTTCCCACGCAAATACTAATGTGAATCTGTCTGATTACGAAACGCAGGTTTCTTTTACGCTGAAAATGTAAATATTCACAAAAAGTATCGGGAAAAATGTGCCATCAACTAGCAAGTTTGTCAAACTTGAAATTAGTTTCTTAAAATGGCGACGTTCTTCGTTTACCTCTGAGTGGTGACAGCCATGCTTAGATATTTAGATTTATGTACGAATTAAACTTTCCCGAAAGAGATTGGCGACTGTAATATATTTATTCTCCTGATCTAATGAAATGTAAGTGGCGAACATTTGACGGATGTATTCAAGTGTTTTTTTGTATGTGTTTTTTTCGTATCTGACGTGTAGTTTCATTAAGATTCAATGCAAGTCTGGACGAGAGAATTTAATTTGATGTTAGTTTATGTATTTGTTTGTTAAACAAATGTTTCAAAAGCTTACTGATTAATATTTTGTTGGACATTTGATGTTAAACAAATTTTAATATCAAAAGAATACATGTGTGTATTGCAGCGTAAATATTTGACATAATCTGTTCGTTAAAAATGAAATTACATTTACAAATTTTGATCCATCCAGCTTAGGTTGGTAAATTAGTATATATAGGCAAAAGGGGTTAATTACAAAAAATACATATATTAAAATTTAATCCTTATAATATAAACGTACAGTAAAACGTTAGTGAATTATTTGTAGCTAGTCAATTTAATATTTTATTACATTACAAGTAAACTAATAATTTCGCGAATTAAAATAACTTATAACAGTTGTGTTATTAATATTTCACATACATATGTCAGCAGTTTTTTCACCTTTGTGAATATAAAATTTTTTGTTGCTAAGTAACGCGTAAATAAATGTGCTTAATATTTAATCTGTAATTTACGCTGTTTGCACTGCGGCAAAGTTAGACTGTTTGACAGTATGTTATGTAAACAGTTACACAAATTTCCTTATCGTCTTAACATACAAAAAACAACTGGCCAAAACTATGTTACAGTTAGTAATATACGTCTTCTATGGAGTATACAAAAAAACAAGTGAATGTTGCTCACTATGACGCTAAAAAAACTCATTGTTTATTATTAAGAAACAAAACATTAAAAACAAATAACTAATACATCATAATTCTTCAAGTGTAACACGACTTTTCGTTAAGGAAAGCATATGTTAGTTCAGATCGTAAGACGTATGTGTGTGTTTAGTTATGTGCGTCTCCACATAGAGGTGTTGTGGCGCTGCGAGCGCACCGTCCGTACTCTACCGGAATCAGACCTCATCCAGTACTGGTTCAAACGTCGTGTACCGCTCATCCAACTTTGAAACGGCGATAAACTTCGCGTCAGATACGAATTTGTATTATAAAATAATAAATACCAATTGCTATACACAAATATTAATAGTGAATATTAATTATTCTGGATTGTATATGAAAAGTTTGTGCGAGATTCGATAGTTTTGTGAAAGTTTATCAAATAGTTGACAATTATTTATAATACTGTTTGAATATATATTTTAAATGCTTTAAATGTCTTCGTAATTATTGGTGTTATATGTGATGTTAAATATATTCCGTATTATGATACAATTCTATATATAACTGTAAAATTCTAAACATATTTGTACGTAAGTTTTTGTGTATTTTTAATATTCGTAAAAAAAATCAATGAAATTGTGTAAACATTTACTACTTTCAAATAGCTGAGTAAAATTTCCCTGAAAAGCTAATAAAACAAAATTAAACAACACCGTAATATCAACCTGCAGACTGGTACAAAATAAACAAATTATTTAAATATTTGTGTATACTTAGATAACGCAAAAAAACCTACAATATTTAAATGTGAAAAACACTCAAGATAAAAAAAAGTGTTAACATTTCGTTGACAGAACATTTGTGTATTATTTTGTGGCAACCAGAAAAAAAATCATTCATACAAAGTGTGTGGAAAAAAAACGAAGCTGTCAGAACTCCCTACAGTGTACACTGTAAATAAGAAAGTCAATGAAATGTCGACATCAGTAGCTGTGAGAATAGACTGGCAAGTTTAACAGTGTACAGAGAAACGCAACTGTCATCTTCAGTACAAGGCGAGGAGATTGTTACAAATAATATTCGGCAAGTACTAAACTTATATTTAAATTGATTTAGATTAAGTGATTGCTCCCGGAACATACATGTATGTATGTATGTATGTACGTGTGAATAAGTTTGATCTGTTGTAAGCCACTTGTTGAACGATGTACGAGATTTATATAGCTAGTTCTAGAATTTTTATTTATATTTAAAGATAATTTCAGACAAGGTTAACGAGCAATATATTTATCTATTTATCAATAAATAAAACTAGGAATAGAATAATGTGTTTCTTAATAGTAGGAAGTTAAAATTTGAAGAAAAAAAAAGCTAGAGAATTTTTGGAACTAAGAAGTTATAGATTTCGAAAATATTTACATAAAGTCTAGTACTTTATATAATACAGACTTATCGTAATGTGTTTTTAGGTAAATATTTATTTAGAACATAATATATATTCTTGTGAAAATAACGTATTTATTAGGCGTTTCTTTGAAGTAAAGTACTCTTATTTTATAAGACCATATGTTACAGTTCATCATCATATGTATCATACGAATGTTTAAAGTTAATATAATTTGTATGATTTTTGCCAATCGACAAATGAAACAAAATGTTATTTTAAAGTTCCAAATAAATAATTGTAATTAATTTTGGCATTTATACAAATATGTTTGTAGAATTCCGTAGTTTTAAATAATTGCAAAACGAAATTAACAAAATTCCTGTACATTTTCATCTAAACATACAAATATACTGTTACATTTTGAAACTATAATTAAACATTTCTGTTTTAAATATGCTATTGTTTTAGTAATTTTATTGCTTTGTATTGTGTAGTAAATATAAACAAGCTTTTATACGGGTCGTTTCAAGTTTCATCATATTTGTTAGTCTAGTATAACGGGAGCGAATATTAGCATGTAATGGCTGTTTATTACGCCAAAACAGTTACGCCACGTCTTATGCCACACCTAGTATTAATAATGTCAGTTTATAATATGTATAATATTTAAAGAAACATGTATCTTATATTATTAACATTGATATGAAAATCTGCTTGAACAATATAAGAACACATTTGTTTAGAACAGTTTTTATTTGTACTGCGATATTGGTAAACGAAATAACATTTCCCTTCAGNNCGAATCGTAGATCAGTTACGTTTTACGATAAAATATATGATATAAAACATGGATTGATATACAGAAATATAAATCGAATATATGATTTATTGTATAAATATGGTATATCTATTCATAAAACACAAAATAATAGTACTGTCAAAATTTTATTCTATATAATCTTGTCAAACTTAATATTGAAGATATAAGCTGTATTATTGTTTATTCTTTGATTGTAACGTTGAATGTAGAGATGCGCAGTTACAGAATCCATATAGAGCGTATTGTTATTTGTTCGTCCATATTTAGAGGCACTAATACCAAGTGGCCATTAAGGCTCTTACTAATAGTTATTTGGAAAAAATTTCTCTAGTATTAATCTTGCATTGTACCCTTGATATGAGAAAAAGTTTTAACTCTTATTACTAAAGAGTATGGTCGTTAATTTAATATTTTACACAAGGAGATAGAACAAAACATATTCTAGAAGTTTTTCTGTTAAAAGAAACTAATGAATCATTAGTTATATCCTCATACATATATGTACATGTAGTGATTATATTCCTAATTACAACTGAAGGACATTCAAACAGCCAGCATCCCACAAAGTACAAAACATTCGCTAATCCAGGGATAATCTATTTGCAGAGGTTGACAATTCGTTCTTTCAATTGTTTGTTTGTACACAATAATTAGATGCAGATTAGTACAAGGAATATACGCTTCACAGGACACTCTATATATCTAAAAACCTTCATAGAGACAGTTTTATCAAAATGAATCTTATCAGAAATTGCCCCACAACCAAGTGAAAAGGATAATAGAAAACGCACACGCAAAAAAATTTAATTTTGTTTGTTGTTTGTTTTTTTGTTCACAAACAAAAGGAACGATCCTAATTTGTTGCGCGAATCAGATTTCAGTTCTTTTTGTGCAGGAAGATTATCATATTTGTACGACAACTTTTCCTGTATGTTTTGTGTGTGGGCTGACAAGGAAATGACGGTGAAATAATAACAAAGACTACGAGTTGAAAAAGGATGTAGGAAATGGATTAATTTATTATTTACACGAGACACAGTGTCGTCAGGGAAAGAATTACTTTTTTTTTTGCAAATTATTTACATCAATCAATGGTACAAAGAAATCATTGGAAATATTTTGAACTCTAAAGTTGTTTTGGTTTGCAGATGGTTAAATAAACATTTTGACACTGATCTATAAACAGACAAACGCTACTTGAACCTTGAGAAATGGTGGCCATCTATTTAAATTTCGAATTGAAATGGAAGTTGTCCCGTTAGGAAAACAGTCAGTGACTTTGTTTAGGGAACAGTAAATTATTGTAAAACACTAACAATGTTTTGTTGTTGTTGTTGTTGGTGATGTTAAGATGTTGTGTTTATTGTCTTGTCAGGGATTTGCATGCGAAATGTCGTTAATTTATTCTATAAAACGGTTGTTGTTGTTTGAGCACAAATTGATATTAATTATATAAGTGACAGCGTGAAGCCCTTGGGTATTACGGAACAATTTTCTTTCCAGAGAGAAAAAAAAACAGCTTTTTTCTTGTAAAACAAAGATTGTTAGTGCCTGTAAAAAGTGACCACATGTTTGTGCAGAATTTAATGTTATATATTTCGAAGCAGAGACTACATAAATATACACACATAATTTAATTACAAATTACTGAATCCTTGATTCTTATTATGTATACAAAGTGTATATAATGAATAAAGATATACGTATGTATGTATGTGTGATGATGATGTATTAATTCGATAATTTCATCTTGACACACCCTTGTGTGCTTATATCTTACATACATACATACTACAGTAAGACATGAATTGTATACATACGCATATATACGCGATGAATATTCATATTCATGTGATTATTGTGAATTTGTCTCAATGGCATGTATAATTAATATTACTAATGGACATTTGGATCTAAGGATACATTTAGTAGAGAAACTAGGTATGTATTTAAGTGTTTATCTAATGCAAGTAGAGAGAGTGAAATGGAGGTATGATATATCTAGTTTCAATTAGACTCACAGTAAACCCTTCTTTTGGACCTCGAATTCAGTTGAATGCAAAACCAATCGGTTTTTTCCGATTAACACGTTAAATGCATTATTCTCTCTCTCACACACACACACAAAGAGAACAGATACACAGAGAGAAAGAGAGAGAAGAGATACTTGGGCAATCCGCAATCACTTCGTAACTTCGCGTCCCCAATTCAATTACCTTTTGTCCCAACTGTTGGATGACGGGCACGGGATAATTGTCCTTCAGACCAACTCTTGGGTACTGATACCGAATTATAGAATGCCGAATATTTTATAATAGACAGTTGTGATGTTAGAAATATAATTCTGTCAGATATTCATCTTCATTTCTCACGGAACTTTACCTTCGATCATGCGCGCCAACGAACAATAGGATTTATGAAAGAACAAACTTCCCCCACTACCACCACCACCCCTCTCAATCCCAGCCCACTAATCTGTGGTACGCATATAAGATGTTCCCAGTTAAGAACAGCCATTATTTATTTAGAAAAAAATCTCACATTTTTCCTCTCCGGAAAAAGCGGTATTCAATTTGAAGGATGGAAAAATGATATGTAGATTGAAAGTAAAGCAAGTATGAATGGTTATTGAAAATATGTTTAGCATTAGACAAAGGGGATATTTTAAATTAAGTTAACATAATATTCATTCATTTCCATATATCACTGCATCCCGATTTGACATCAATTATTATTCTTGCAAACATTCTATAAATAACTGCAGGCAATCCATAATATCTAAAATTTGTGATGATAGTTAAACTTTGAAATCATCGACGTAGTTTTAGTCTGCGTTTTGCTGAAACAAAAGGCGTGCGCTATTGGTTGTTGTTGTTATGCAAACATGTAATAAAGAAGAAACATTGTTCCCTCTGATCTTTGGGTGTGGTGACGCGTGTGTATTCTTGGCATAACAACGTCTACTCTTCGATGTTGCATCTAGTTATTGAAAGCATCTGGCTTTTATGACAGTTGTCATAAATCTGCCATGATTGCACGTTGTAAAAATAGATATTCTGATCTTTGTGCTAACAAGATTATATCATATATCAATGATAGGATTCATCGTATTATTTAAATTAATAGCTCACGGAATTATCACATGAAATATTTCAACTAGACACTTTTCATACTTTACGAAGAAAGGAAAATTAATCCGTATATATATTATAGATAAACCATTAGACAATTAGCAAGTTATGGGCCAATAAAAGCTTTTATCACATGATTAATCAATTAGGGATAATGTTTCAGAACATACTTGTGTATACAGAGACACGTAAGTGTGTATCTTGAATCATAAATACTCACAGCACGTAAACTAAATTATGCAATAAAGGAAATACCGCAAGACGTAAAGTAAAATTGTCGGATGAACGTAAGATGTTTTACGTTGGCGTAGTGAAATGTTAAGCTCACCACGTTATTATTTAATAATAAATGACTAGAAGAGAGAGAGAAGAGAGGAATGAATTACGCCAGGAAAAGATTCATGGAATGATTGTATCATTTCATATTTAGTACAGATTAACCGCACACAATAACTGAATAAATATTTAATTAGAAATTCCTTTACTAGCCGTCGGTCGGTGTATTTTTGTCTGAAATGTTAGAAGAATGTTTTATAGTACATTTTTGTAACATTTTAATGTGGGTAGCAGGGTGGGTGTGTGTGTACTGAACTGACCCTAGTTCCACTAGACCTTAAATATGCTTAACCATGATCAATTATACCCTTGAGGAGTGTTACGATCCCTCCGTCCTTCAAGGAGACGGCTTCGTACATACTTTGACGAGAGGGTGTGGTTTCCTTTCTACGTAGTAATTTCACAAATTATGCAACATTGTTATTCAAGAAGCATAGTACAAATTATTACCAGAGAAATGTAACAGTGTACATGTAGAAGTTTTAATACAATATGTTGTAAAAATATTATTACAATTTATATTCAAGTTCAACACAATTAATTGCCAAACTAAAAACATAATTCACACGTGCAGTGGGTGGCGACAGTTAAATGAAATTAATTCACCCGTGACATGATCCTGTTTAGAACGGAAGTGCTCCTAAACGCCATTGTACTTTCGAAATTAGTGAACAAGTCAAATAAAAAGTCACGTGAAATTTACGACTGCAAACAGAAATCGCATTTTGGCGTTTAAGTTTTCAAAGTTTCATTGCGGAAAGTGTACAGTGTCGTACCAGGGAGTTAAACCCTTACAGATGAGTGTAATATAGCTGTACCGGTACAGTGAAATGTTGCTCGTGAATTATGACAGTTGTGTGCTTTTGAGTTTAATGCGTAAATTGGTCGAGGCAATCAAAGTTGTAGTATGACCACAGACTGGAATATTAGCCGAGATATTTGAATTAGACAAGTGAGTGACATTGATTGCATTGGTAGCTGGCTAATGTGACCACAACAATATAAATCAATATCTATATTATTACATATGCGTATATAATTCGATATATTTCATCTATGTCCTATTCCAGTTGAAATAGTTTATTATGATGTAAACCAGAGGTATTTCATATTATATTATGTGTACGTGTATATGTATATAGTACAGTGGAATATGTCTTATACTCAATGTTTCAATGTAATTGACAGTTTTAAACGTTAGTGGTTGTTCCGAGTATAAATTGAATTAAATCAAGTCGCGGGAGGTACGAAATTAATTGTCGTTTAAATGGATTGGTTTCAATGTAGAGAAATTGCCGTTTAAGTTGTACGAGAAACAGGAAATAATGTTCGAAATGTACAAAGAAGATTAATTAAAAAAAACCCTACATGTATATATGTATGTGTGCATAAAGTATTTACACTGATCTACACAGGAAGACGCTCTAATTAATGAAGATAAAATATGGGCATACGTATTTGCTAGAAGGGCATAGATAAATATTGTCGAAAGCATGTAGAGAACTCCAGAGAACTGTGTAAGACTGAAATAGTTCACAGTAAATAAACACTGTTTCGTATTTCTTCACATGTATGAGATATTTGCCCGTTAAATATGTTACAGTTAAGAATATTACGATTTAAAATTTTAACATAAACTTGGTTATTTCGGGTTAAGTGTTTTTTTAACACGGTAATTTATGTGGTAAACCATACAGGTTACAACTTGCTACAGCTATATGGCGGTTCGTAAATATAACACGGTTATAAATATCGGTTATAGAGTTGTCTATCACCACCACCACCACCACCACCACCTCGGTATACCTGGATGTAATGTTGGTTGCATTTTGTATGAAAACTTGTGTATCTGACATTTATAGCATATCAAACTATATTTCAAGATAAACTAATATTATCTAAAATTTCAACATCATATTATAAGTATTACACATTTAATATCTATATGCGTTACTGAAATATGAAATGTGTATTCTATGTATATTATATCCGTCATTTTATATACATGACATACGTCAATCAAGTGTCATGTATATGATTTTGGTAATATAATATTTGGGACATGATGTATTTATCATTGTCACAATATTGACCTAAATAACCCTTCTCGTGTTCTTATTGTACTTCTTCTATACAATTAAATTGCTTACAGAACAGTATGTTTTTGAAATAAACTTTAGCTTAATAGTTATTTTGAAAATAACATTACAGTGTATAATAATTATGGAAGATATATGCGTGCGTATGTAATTTTTCCATTAATTACGTTAATAAATATATATTGTATTACTATGATCGAATTAATAATAATAATATTGAAACTATATTATTTGTAGCCCGTGAAATATAATAATATTATCAATTTGATAGAGTTAATCAACTGACAAATAATCATTTGTAATAATAATTTCATACATTATATAATAATCAAAATGTAAACAAAACAAATACGAAATTAGTATTTTTGTGAATCAATATCCATTGTTCTGTTGTTTTGTGTTAATTTGTGCCAGTGTTTGTAAAACAGTGGTAAAATATAAAATATTTATACAATTATTATTTACTAAAGAGAATTGTTAATATTTAGTGAATTTCGTATTTAGTAGATATTTGATAATTGTTTGACAGTCACTGGTTCAGACAATGCGAGGATAAAATTACGCCAATACACCACCGCATACCGTATGTCAAAACCGGTACAACAATCAAATCTGATTGAACGCTTATGAAAACCGATTATCGGTTCCGAATCGGATTTGCAAATTTAAACGCCACCCGCACTGTATGTCCGTTCTGTTATTCATCAAACATAAATTCATATATACATACATACACACATCGGTATTAATGCAAGCAAAAAAATTATATTCTACGCCACGCAGCAAAAATCAATTGTCTGATTTCTCTGTTTTTGTGAAAAGAGAAAAAAAAGCTATGACGTTATGTATGAGAATTAATTGCTATATGTTCAAAAGTTAAAGTCAAGTTCGGAAAGAACAAATATGGTGCGCGGATTTCAAGTCTGAGAATTCGATGCGGATAAGGGGAATAAGTTTTAGCTATAATTCTTGTGTCTGTCGCTAGTGGGCTTGTCTAGAATACGTAAATCTTACGTACTTACAAAGTGTGAAGCAGCAGATATCATTCACAGCTTAATACGGAATGATATAATAGTTTCAACTTGTATATATATGCATTTAGGTTTCTATTCTTATTGTTAAAGTTCAGTAGAAAATCAATCTTAAAGTAGTTAACAATGCCTGGTACATATATGTATATATACAAGTTATATAAGCTTTGATCATACATTATGTACAGTATATGACGGCCATATAAATACTACCTAAGCAAATATGTAACAATGTAATGAACATGAATAAACACATTTCGGAATAATAAACAATTTATATTATTGCGTCGTCATATTTGTATGTGTATTTAACCTGCCTTGTGTGTATATACACATACGTATATGTGTACATAAGTCGTACATATCTATTATGTATTTAAGTAAGTGTTACAACATACATTATGTTACGTCAAAACACATAGTGTTATTTGTAATTAACTGTATTTCATTTAGAAAACATACTGGTGCGCATAGTTTAAGATATTCAATTTGCCAAATAAAAAAGAACGAAACTATTTGCAACTTGCAACGAAAAGTTTACAAAAGTACACTGGGCTGACATCTGTGGCAAAAACATTCTTCAGACAAACTTTAAATAGCTGCGCCGGGGTAATAAGTAATTAAATGTTTAGATCTGCATAATGGACACAGAAAATGCCCGGGTAAGAATATATTAGAGAAGTCAAATACATATACTTGCATAGTAATTGAAGTGATGTAGAACAACGATTAATCTTGAATGTCAACTCGAGAGAAAGTGGCTCCAGGATAAATAGTAAACATTGAATTCTCGGACCAAAAACGCAGTCGGATAAACAGAAATCTAATTCGTTCCTTTGAGAAAGGGATGACACGAGACGTATGTCGTTTCGTTGTACGAGTGTTTAACGGCTGATGTGTGTTGTTACTTTGGTACAACATTCAGAGCACAGCAAACAGACAGCAGTGCTTGCTGCAATTTATTAGCACTGATGTGATGTGCATCTTAACACAAAAACATTCTTCTTCAACGGCAGAAGATTTGTCGCTCCTTGTGAAGGGATTTAGTAATGGAAGAACTGTGTTTTACTTGTCAATGTCATACATATAACACAACGAATATACACTGTTTATTTAATATTTCAACACTGGAACATTATTATTTGTTCAAATGTACATTTAGTTTAGGTACATCCAAATTGGATTCAGTTTAAATTGTGCAAATATATGCATATACATACACATACATACATATAGTAATCAACAATTATCTCCTAAATGTAAACGAAGCCAAAAGCAACTAGATTCTACATGTTAATAGTGTTATTAGAATCGGATACGTATTCATTAACTGTACGACCAGGTTATAACCAGACGTAACCTGTTTGTTTGATTAAGTTGACAAATACGGTTTACCGTCGTGTTTAATCCGTTACTACATTTGCAATCTACAACAGTACAATAGTAAATGTCTGCGTGTGTCTTTCGAAGCGAAAAAAGTAGAGTTTAGTTCTACAACCCACCACAAGATGGCAACACCAGTATACGTCCTCTAGCGGCGGGTTACGGTAATACGCGCAACGGTTTCGTAGCTGTCAGACGAAGACAGGTGATTTGTCTAGAAGCGAAGAGCCGAAATAATTACATCGCAACGAAAAAGAGGAAAGCAATCAGGAATAGCAGGAGGAAGAAGAAGAAAAAATTGTCGGTATATATGCATACATGATGATGTGGTAACTTTTACACATATGTATGCACAAGATGTCATGAAAAATCTGTACTGACATTTCATACAAAAGTTATCAAAAGTTTGCGCATAGTAAAACCTGTCTGAAGTTTTAATAAAATATGAATATTTCTCTGTTCATATCTGCATACTTTCTACAAACAAAACAAGAAAACTAAACATTATTTTAATTATTAGAAACTGTACAGATACTATCTGAGATTTTTTTTTTACTGCGTATCAACTGTATGTCGGCAATAATGATAACGGCTTTCATTAAAACAGAAACGTCGTTTCATTATCAAAGAGCAATTAGAGAAACTCGACAAGTTTCAAGTTAATTTTCCAACCAAATTAATTAGAATAATGACGATGTTAGATTTTCCTGTAATTTAGAAGTCATTAATGGGAACAAATATGTGCTTTATAGAAGGTGTGAGATGTTGGTAAATACATATACATACATACATACATACATACTTGTATCGTATATGGATGTAAAGTCAATATGTGCTCTGAAACGCCTTTGACTTGACTCTGTTAGCTGGGTAGAGAAATGTAAATCTTCTGTAGATTACTTCGTGTAAAGGAGCTATCAACGACTTGTACAGAGATTCTCAAAAGTTATTCATTATTACAAGTGGTTGAGTACCACTGGTGTAGGTAATAACCTGCAACCCGTATGCCACGCTTGTAAAGCGGCTAGCTGTAAAATAATTTTACAACACCAGTCACAACCCGCGATACACTCGTGTGAGACGGGTTATCTATACGTCGGGCGGAATTAAACATCTGTAGATTATTACAGAAATTAACGGTTAACCTACTAAAACTTTTATTCTACGTGCGATTAATTTTACGACACCATTTAACCACGGCCCATAGGGAGAAGATAATTCACTTTATAGCAAACGTTGTTTAGTTGAAAGAAATACATGTTGACACCGTGACAAACGAACATTGTTGTTTTCCATTAGAGCAACCAGATTTATTGCTATGCGGTCTGTATGTGTGGGTTATCGAGTATCGAACAAAAATGCAGACATATTAACCACTGGTTCATTACACTGCAGAGCCGGCCGTCGGACTAATGGGTTCGACATAAAATCGCTATTTTTTCCCTCGCGCGTTAACTCGCCGTAACGAAAAAGCGTTCTTTACATCTATCCGTCCAGCATGGCTACAAGAGAACAACGAATGCTGGTAATTTTTCATCATCAATCGTCGTTTGAACAATCGCAGTTGACCATGAATGAAAGTAAGACAAATGACAGGGCACCGCGTGCGGTGATTGGCTGTGGGCACGCCTTGTCTTGTTTAACTCTTGTTTATATACACACAAGAGCTATCGCTGTCTTGTGGAATTTAGTTACACCGGAAGTTCTGGTACACCTAACTTCCGTTGTCATAAAGCTAAAAGCATTCTGTGCACATAGTTCCGGTTCATGGGTAAATATTTTAACATTATTATGACAGAAATTGTGTGTCTGTTCACAAAACAACTGCTTCGCTCTTTGATTGATGCAGCTGAAAACAAAATCACATCAAATATCGTTGTGTTAATATTTAAACAATGAAGATTTAAGATAATATAGTACAAGTTCTGATTCGTTTATATTCCGTTGAGAATTTTCGTAGCGATATTCTTCGTGAGTTTCGATTTAAAATCAAATATGTATGATATAGCGAGGGGTTTTGATTTGGAGAATACTTGAGTGAAGTTCAGAATGTCAAGCTTATATATCGACATAACCAATACATATTACCCTCGCACATATGCCAGTGTATGTGCGTGTAGGTATTGTTATAATCTCACAACTTTTTAACTAATATACTATACGAACTTTTAAGCAAAACCACATCTAATATTTCTTATTTACTTTTGGTCATTAGAATAAAAACACACGACCATATTCTGAAAATATATTGTGTTAATCAAAAACTTTACACATTTTCCTCTTATATTTTCTATTCTAAACGATGCTGTAAGTTAATACGTTTTTACGTTTGTTTTTTATTGAGATTTTCTGTTTTAATAAACTTTTATATCGTTACATTTTATAGACTGTATATGTAGACGTAAAAATAAGACGACGTATGTGTAAGAATACAATCTTTTACGATTCTAGTTTTATTAAATAAATACTAGAAGAAAAATAACCGTAAACACAACATGGAATAGCGAGTTTAACACGTAGTTTGGTTAAAAAATGAACAGATAATTATTATTCTGTGTAAAAACAGCTTACACCCTGCTGTTTACATACAGAGTCAGACATGGAATTTCAATGAAACGTTGTTTTATTTCTTCCAATTAGCAAATAATAACGCGTGTCTGCGCGTTACAGGGCTGTATGCTGGTATGGAGTATTGACATTAAAAATGCTGACACAGTATACCGTTTATTTCATGAAAATATTTAGCGTTCATGTAAAAGACTCGTACCTACGCCACTGGCTGTGTTATATGTTAATGAATTTGAATGTTTAGTCAACATAATGATATTTATGCTTAGGGCGTGTATATTGTACATTGATATTGTTTACATTACCATAATCTTCCACTCATTTGTCATTAAATTAATGTTACTCTTGTAAATCTGCATTTTAATTCGGCATATTATTAATAAACG
>JAGJTL010000183.1:1522214-1534709 GCA_022063505.1 Calosoma granatense | reverse complement strand
ATATATATATATACTTTTGTATATAAATTTTTGAATGAATAAACGCATACAGCTACAATCATATAGAACACGAAGTATAATACAAAGGAGTATAAAAAAAAATACTTACATGTTATCCGTATTGACATGTGTGTGTGTAGTTTTGAAGAATCCTTGATAATCCTGCAACAGAAAAAAAATTGTAGTACACATTTTCTATCCATGCAAAGATGTTGGCTTATAGCAAATGTTGAGAGGAGTTCTTCAGCTCAAGTGGTTTCAAGATTCCAGTGTATTCAGATCGATATAAAGAACACTGCTATTCTAGCCTGAAATCTAGGCACAGGTGGTCACTATACACAGGTCTCGGTATATAGATTTCTATATTGTACGCATTGTAGAAAAAAATCTCTTGTAGCTCTATTAATATACAAAGATGAAACGCATTTCGTGCTGTGATCAGCAATAATATAGAAATGTATTTCAACACAAACGGGCCCGGTCACATACGTATAAATATAGAACGATAGCAAAAGAAAAAGCAAAAGAATAACGCGAGGCATTCCTGTATGGAGGCAGGGAAATAGTAACGAACCAATCAACTAACAAAAGAATCGATTGTGAGTGTCTTGTTGAAAATACGGGGGAAAAAAGTGAACTACGAACATTGTTACAACATAGTTTTTATTCTGCCGAACAATTGTTAACAGAAATACACTCAATTATATTTATTATACCCATAACAGTACGTGTTCATTATAACTTGTAATTATGTCACGCAGTGGCGTAGTCAATTAATTTTACTTTGGAAGAGTTAGTGAGGAAAATGTTTTGACTACAACTCTGGCATAAGTTATGTCTGGGATTTCCGAATATAAAAGCAACGAGGGCGTTATGCCAAGAATAAAAAGCAAAACTTATCTTTTCCGCATCATAAATTCCAGAATATGAATTACATTTATTTATTCTTTACATGAATTACAGAGTATACAATATATAAATAATGCATTAAATATTGATTTTTCATTGTTACGAATTATAATTCTAAAGCGTAAAGGAAGTATATTTAATTGGACGTAAAACTTGAGATGAAAAAGTATAAAAGTTTACGATGTGAAAAGAAAGTACCGCGTATATATCGCGAGAGGGGAGGGGGATGGCTGTAGTTCTGTATTTTATAAATTCTCAATGCCTGCTCCCTTTGTAGACCAATAAACAAGTACTCCAGCGTCAGAGCTCAGCTAGATTATTGATATATTTACGAGCCCAAGGGTCCGTGGGTAATTTTCCCAAACAAGACTTTATTTCGTAAACCTGATAATATATATTTGTTGACAAAAATCAGTTATAAATTACACGCTTTCCTGAACAAATCACAGAGATTTATAAATCGAAAGTGACTTTTATTGAACTCGGCTTGAATACACATTTTTTTATCTAGTACGTTTCAATCTGAAATTTACAAAAACATATTGTTTCACATGTCACATGGCGTCATTCATTTCATCTTCTTCATGTTATCTGACAGATACATACAATACGAAAGACAGACAGACACACGGAGAAGAGAAAAAACATACGAGAGAATGGATTGGGTTGAAATCTGTGGCCACCTCACATACCATACATACATGTATGTCGATGGACGAAGTGTCAGCACATAGACATGTAATATGTCAGCCAACCTAACAACCTATAATAACACTACGTAGATAATACAAAAATTCCCCACACAACAAAATGAAAGATTCAACGGATTTTTTTTCCCATCTTGAAGTGTTTACAAGTTTATTATCTAGTTTACCGTATGTGTGGGGGGGATATAAAATTATATTCGACTCAGTGAATTTTCGATACGTTATATTATTGACTGTCACGCCTGCATAACAGGATTTGGAAAAGTTCAAACTGCCGTAGTCAATGGTAATAAAATTTCTAGAGAAATTGTCATTGATATATAAATCGATCAATGATTTTGCTCAACAGAAATTGACATTATATTAAGCTAACACATCAAGTCCACTTCACGAAATGTAGGATAAATAAGTTTGAGTAGCTGGAAATTGAGTTATGTCAGATGTTTTTGGGCAAGGGTCCACGTAGGTCAAGCCCGTCCCAAAATACTACTTGACGATAAAGCACACTCTCTATTTGTAGATTTTTAAATTCCACACACACACACACACACACACACACATGTACAAACATTGACTAGAGAAGAGGCTTTTGATATAATACGTTTTATAAATCGTTTTCACACCAAGAAGAAAAAAAATTAAATATTGTAGTATATCTTTTGATGTAATATTTTTTATAAATTGGATTCACAGTAAGAAAAAAAATCAAATATTGTAGTATATCTATATAGAAGCTAATATGAAATGTATTTTGCAATGAAAATATATGAAACTGCGCAGTTAGCACCGGCTGTATTTACATACGAACATAATAACTGTAAATGAACTTGGAAATCTAATTATCTCCGGCAAAATATAGCTAAATGCGCGTGTTTTTCTGCTGTGATAAAGAAGTTAGCAATTCGTGGAAATAATATAGCATCATTAAGACAATTATCGAAGTAGCATATACATATGTTTCATACTGTAACGAAATGCGTGTCTAGACATGCAATTATACAAGGTAAGAATTTGCGATGTACAGAATGTAAAATATTCCAACGCAATAGAGAATTTAAAATCAAAGTTATTTATACAAGAAGAGGAAGGGCAAATCAAATCTTATTGTAAGCAGGGTCTTGTATGAAGCTGATTTCGAATACTATTATTAAGGGAATGCTCTCTATTCAACGTATTACATATTACCATGAAGAGTGTATGAAATGTTTACTGATAACATTCTCTCTGTTGCATATTCTGTAAATTTTGTAAATATTTTAAATACTGAGACAGAGCTAATTAATTTTTCTTTGCAGATTTTTCAAAATGCCTGAAGAATTCCAACAGTTTCTCTTGCAGAAGGCCATCATAGTTGGAAAAGAGAAGCGTATCTGTGAAAATGCCACGCAGTATGATTGTAAGTACATTTTATCCAAACAAACAAAAATAAAAAAACAACACGTTGAACAATTTCATGCAAATATTATATACGTAATTTCAAAATCAATACCAGTAGTATGGTTCTGTAATAATTTACGCTGTCCTGGCGTAGTTTTTGTTTAACAAACCGCGTCAGAGTCATAATTCATATACAAGCCATTCCAATATGAAATGTTGCCGAATATATGAGTCCTCAGGGTTGATATTTATTTGTTTACACTGTGAAGGAGCGGGGGGGGGGGCAGACATTCATAGCCAACTGCGGTGGTGAGTTATCTGTAGTAAACAAAAAAAAAACAAATTGAACTGAATAGAAAATGGGTTTGTTAAAAAAATAATAATTCAATTAATTTTTCGAAAAATATTTTGTGTGCAACATGGAATGTGCATTAGTACAATTATCTATTGTCTATGTTTGTTACAGATATTGAAGATTATAGAGACGGTAAAGATTTGTGGTGTCCCCCGTTTCATGATCTGTTAACTTGTTGGCCGCCCACACGGGCTGGGGAGATTGTTCATAAACCGTGTCCGGATAATATAATTGGCTGGGACACAAGCAAGTATGGGTTCATTGAATGTCTGGAGAATGGCTCCTGGTATCGTCATCCCCAGTCACCTGATAAACCGTGGGCCAACTATACAACATGTCTGGACTGGGAAGATTTCACAGTAAGTCTCTCTGATTCGCTTCAAGCGGGAAATTCTTATTAAAAGGTGTACTTCAAATTAATGTTGATTTTATTGCCCCGGGGGAAACTATTTGTGTAAACTAGTCTTAGCAAAACGAAAACTAAAAAGTTCTCAAGCACTACGGGCATATGTTATTGGCAGCCGGAGTAAAAACGAAATATTGATGGTGTTCTTTTTAACTCCTGGTCGGAAATTAACCGTGTCGCCGCGAGTAAATGAGAAAGTTTAACACATAGAAGCCGCGCACATGTAATACTGTAAATAGGGGTTGCTATTGCGGCGACGGCATGTACACAGGTGCATACTTTTATAATTAAAACGAAACTGGGAAATGCGCGTATCCGTGCGAACGAACTAACAGCCCTCTCTTAGTGAATACCACAAGATAACGACGCAATTTCACGCTGTATAAAGCGAAATGTCTTTGTTCATATTTCTGTTTGTAATATTACAAACACGTACATAATTGTTATGTTATTCTAACGTTATATATCATACATGCGCATCATACTACAATTACTACCTACTAAATGTCTTGTTTCCAAAGTTCTGTATAACTAGTCATGTCGACATGACTGCAGCAGTTCAAGCACAAGTAAGTTCATATAATGCATGTTAATTTACTGCGCCGCACACACAACTCGATCTCGTGGACTAGTCCGCTGACCATTATACGAATAACGCGCGACAAATGTGCATGTTACATTCATGAACGATGGCTTCAGTGCAGTAGTTCGCTAACTGGAACATATCTGGAACAACACTTGACCAAGACGTCTATGCATGCAAGTTACATGTTGAACTTTGTTCTTTGTAAAAAATAGAAATAGTTTCACAATGGACTTTTCAACGAAGCAAAGGCGGACTTGTCAAAGTAGTTGACAATTAACAAACTAGAAACTTGTGTCTCTGTACACAAGTTAAGAGGAAGTTACTTTGCATAACAAGTAGAAAAATATTACTGACACAATGCATTTCACATATTCAAATGTACATACCCGTATATTTAGTTCGTAGAATTTTAATTTTACAGTTTTTATTTGAAAATATTCTATTTAAACTTCCGTTACAAATAACTGATGCATAAATGAAATACGTTACATAACCAAAGTTGATTTTGGATATGAAACATTTCGTCTGCCTATGGGCATTGCTAACGATAATTTGCCTACGGGCCACTCTAAATACTGATTGATGAAATATTTCATGTTGATGTGAAAAATAGTTGTTAAAAATATATTCGGGGAGATTCGTTTGAAATCTGATCTGAAACTATTACTGGTATTTCAATAAACCAGTGAGTGCCTGTGGCGTATTTATCTTTAGAGCCGCTCTTGAATTCTCTGCAGCTGTTTACGGACGTTTCCAATTAATATTGCCGGGACTAAAGGCCATTTATTAGTGAAACATACAGTGGTGGCTTAAGAAATTAGTGCCGATACATTTGAGATTAATAGCTCACTGCAATATCGAACATAAACAAACACAGTAAATGATTTTCTTTATTGCAGTTTCGACAGTTCATCAACAATCTGTACATCTTTGGATACTCGATATCACTGGCTGCTATTATAATATCCTTGGTGATATTCTTTTCATTCAGGTAAATTTATCATTTTACTCTGCTCATATGTAGTAATCTTTTTAGTTTCTTGCAATGTTGAATTTAATTTTAAATCCAGTAGAAATGTATGCACATACATGTTTATTCATTTTAAGAAAAGGTAATATCATACACATATTTACATGCATCTGTGATGTATTATGCATATATATGCAACGAGTGATATTGCCTGTGTTTTTATATTTGTTGTAACAAGTATATGTTTTATGATTTCTTGCAGGACGCTCAAGTGTACACGGATTCGTATCCATATTCATTTGTTCATCTCGTTTGCGTTGAACAACATCATGTGGTTGATATGGTATCGGCAAGTCATTGCAAATCCGACAGTATTGAAACAGAATATGGTAAGTTATTGTCACATATTCGATACGAATGCATTTGGCGTAAGACCCCTCGGGTTCAAGACTGCACCTGGCATACATGTCATGCATATTCAATAACGTGTTACGTGAACAGGAAGTTGAATGCTTGAATCAACAATGTAGCGAGATGAAACTAGACAGTTATTATTACATTTATTATTGCACCAAGGGTATCTGGATGCGACGGACAGCCGTACGCAAGGGGCAAGATAAGCTAATTAGAACATTGGTTACTAATCGAAAGTCACTATCCATAATCTAATTGGAATAATTTTGGTTTAGGGTTAACGCAGGTCAATATATATATACATATTCAATTTTCAAGTGACAATATCCCAGTTTAACCCTCTGTAATTCTAGTAATAGTTAGTGTTAACATGTACCCTTTGTGCATTCTGATTGTATAATAGTAATGTTGTATTAATGATACATGTTTATTCTCTCTCCGTGTGTATATGTGTGTGTGTTACAGATATGGTGTCAAGTTCTGCACGTCGTAATCCATTATCTAATGGTGGCCAACTATTTGTGGATGTTCTGTGAAGGATTGCATCTGCATCTGGCATTAGTTGTGGTGTTTGTGAAGGATGAGGTAGCGATGAAGTGTTTCATGGTACTTGGCTGGGTGGTACCTGGTATTCTAGTGGCGATATACGTCAGTGTACGGAGTACTATGCCTGAAGATAGAATACAGTAAGTACCCCCGTGTAGTACTTCTTCCACTAAGTATCTAAAATAATACATTTATTTCTACAGAGCATAATATTTTCAAATAAATGTGACAGCGTAGTACTCGCTTGTCAATTAGAAATGAAATAGCAGGGGTTTTTATAGATTTGACATCCTGCTCACGTATTAAATGTGTATTTTAGCGCTTGTACGTGTTCAAATATAGTTCGCTCACTGGCACTCTCTGTAAATCCTTTACTAGTAAAAATAAAACAACATGCCTGTAGCATTAAATATTTGTAGTAATAAATTGCTTCGCAGTATTCCGGATATAGAGGTATACCATGTGATATTTTACATAGTAAAATTCTATGTTAATTTAAATTCAGTTGACAGCTGTGCTACTTCACGCATCACAAGAGTGTAAAACGGGTTGCTTGTTTCATTTTGTAATTTCAGTAAATTGATTTCGAATACTACTGCTCCATAACAGTGGGTTATCTCCTCGCTCTGTGGACAGTTAGGTCCTCGGGAGATAACTAATGAATTTTAAATCAACCGGACAACACTAGTGTTATCCAGAAGCGCTTATGTAAATCAGATCAAATGATTAGAAACTCATTAGTATCGGCAGAGGGACCCAAGTATCAAGAAGTTTTACAGTCAGAATCTATAATTAATTACAATTTCAGCAACGTTTGTTGACAAGTTTCATATTAAACTGTTTATTGCAAACAATTAGTGAAATATATTCATAACATGTTGCAATGATGTATTACAATATACAAATATGTTTACTGTACATTCTCAGAGAGAATTTCAGCTATTTGATAGTTGACAATGTTTCATTAAAATGGACATGTTTTAATAAGGACATTCCAGTGAAGAATACTTGAAGAAGGGTGTTATTTAATAAAGTGGGCCGTGTTTAGTTTAGATATACTGTGACATTGATTATAATCCACCCGCATATACACATACATACATACATATATAAGATGCTTCATATACTTTAGTATACATACTTATATGGTTATATATAATATGTTAACTTTATTATCAGAAGCATAGCCTAGTTTAGAATTTTAATAAAATATAGAGAGATTTATTTAATCGAGGACGGAGTATTCATTGGGGACACGTTCTTCTTCTTACGCTGCTGGGGAACCGCTGTCATTCCTTAAAGGAAATGTAGTAAAGATAAATCGTATTCCGATTTCCTTCTGGCAACGGCATAACTCTTTATGAGCCCTTCGTACTAGTATCGGGAGGGAAGTGAATATGATTTCAGGCAGTTCCTTAAAGATAACCTAACCTTAAAGTGATATCAGTACGTCACATTATACCGACAGACATCTAGAAATATTTAGTGCCCCCCGGATCAATAAAACAATCCCGTTCTCTGTCTGCCTCGTGCTGGCCAAATAATAAAAATTCGGTTTTATTACATCTGTAATTCTGTTTACTATGTAACATTTACAGGTTATAAAAATATAATGTAACTTTTATATACTCGATGTGATAACTATTTTCCGATAGCCTGTAAAAAATAACTCTATAGTTTTATTGCGCGTTGTGATGATTGTTTCAATGTTGGTGATAATTTCATTTGCAGATGTTGGATGAACGACAGCCATAGTATGTGGATTTTGACAGCTCCAGTTTGTATTTCACTGGTTGCATCTATGGGTAAGTTTAACATAATAAATTGTTTAGTGCATGTGATGTTTTCAAAGCTCTACAACAAGGTGTTCTTTCACAAAGGATCCGTGCACGAAACAAACAAATCATTTACACCGTTACTATGGCAACACTATGAGGAGTAAATGAATGACGGTGTCGTTCTGTGTGGCGTGTATGCGTGCGCGTGTGTGTGAGTGTGTGTTGTGATGCTCATTTGTTGCAGGAAATTACTGTATAATAAAGTAAGCTGGTTGGCAGGCAAGGCAACCACGAACAACCAATAATGCATTCTGTAACTTGGTTACTTGTATGTAAACGTGCGTACTATCTATATGTATATAAGTAGGCTAGCTATGTAAGTATGTATGTATGTATTTATATGCAAGTTATGTATGGATGGGAATATATATGCAATTTTGTGAGTTTGTACTGCATGTGAACAAGAGTGAATGTAAAAGCAATTTACTGAGAAATCGTCTTTCGCAACCAGTCGACTGAACGGTTATATATAATGGCTCTGGTCCTTGCACACACGTGCCAGACACTTACATGCACTCGACGTTGCAAATATGGTTCCAATATAACGTATGCATACTTATATACACCCAACAGCCTTAGCTACATACTATAATTTATATTTTAACCCTTATAATACGTATATATTATAATCATATAATAGAATTATTACAGAAACTAAATAATATAAACTGATATTTAGTTGAAGATGTTGATCACCGTTTAAATAAACCGATATCATGCCAATATTTCAGCGCGGTTAATTTGAAAACTATCCGACTTAAGATTTTCTTGATTGTATTAAAATAGTTTACGACAAAATGCATGCGCGCATTACGTGCAGTTTGTGAATTAATTAACTACTTCAATTTCCTAAAACTTTGTCCTGTAAAAGAGACTGTATTATTATAAGTTAATTAATTTTCTTTTATACGTCCGTGAACTCGGGTATCTGTGGTACAGTTGATAAGTTTGGTTATATATGTGTGTGTGTGTGTGTTGTAGTGTTCTTAATCAATGTGGTACGAGTGCTGTTGACGAAACTACATCCTAGTTCTGCACATCCGGCTCCCCTGGGTATGCGGAAGGCGGTTCGTGCTACTCTGATTCTGGTACCGCTGTTTGGGTTGCACCATGTACTTATACCGTTTCGTCCAGATCCCGGTTCACCATTGGAAGTGGTGTACCAGGTAGTGTCGGCTGTCTTAGTATCTTTACAGGTAATGTACTGTCTCTTCTATTTCTCTACATTTATATTATCTTTCAGACAATGATATCTGTCTGTCTCTCTGTATTACATATATATATAGTCTCTCTCTTTCTCTCTCCGCGTGTGTAGGGTTTCTGTGTGTCTTGTCTGTTCTGTTTCGCCAACCAGGACGTGGTGCAAGCGGTAGGTGCTCGTGTCCGTCGGCTCTGCCCCGATGCATGGGAACGTAGTGGCTATACCGGCGCCATGGACAGTGCAGGTATCGTGGCAAATGGAAATACGCAGAGCAAGGATGTGGTGGTGTGAATGTGCGCCCTGCCTCGGAGACTGACACGCAACAAGCACAGTTCACGTAAAACAGCCGCGAATTCACCACCACAACTACCAATAGCACAGGCTACATAAACACATACATTGTACATCTGTATCACTTACATATATACAAATATATACCAGTGTAAATGAACAAACAATATATGGACAAGACTGGAACAACACTTTCAATAGTTTGTGCTATGTGTATTTTTTACTAAAGTATATATATATATAGTGCTACGAATATGACCAAATAAAAAAGTCCCATAATTAGCGCTTGACTAAGATCACAAAGAAAAATCATTTCTATATTATCCTAGATTAGCATAAAAAAATATTGAACCCACGAACCCCGTTTACATAACAAACATAAACAACTTATGAATGAGTATATTTAATGATGATTTTTGGCAAAAACATCGCCCACTTCTCGTATAAACTGAAGAACAGTCGTTGAATTAATGCGTTCAAATTAGAATGGCAAAGTAGTCCTTTGCATTTTGATACGTCCACTTGTAGGCGTAGACATTTGGAAACTTTTCGACAGCATAAATCAGAGTGGAAGTTTCTGAATACATTTCCACCTTGACATATATAGTGCGTTTACACTATTATCCAATAGAGGAAAACTCGGACGATTTTCCAGCGGGAGAAAAACTCGAGTGAAGACAGGGAATAATTGTAGCATTGGATCAGAAAAAGAGTAAAGAAAACTCGATTGATTCGCTGACCTAGAAAATAGTGAACTGTAATTCTCAACTGTCAGTGCAGTTATTACAGTTGATGTGGCTCTGTGGATAGAGATAATTTCATTCTCTACACATGAACGAATACAAAATGCCATTATACAGTCAATCACAACAGCCTGTAACAATTTATCTCTCAATCAGAATAAAATATCACAGGTATATCACAGTATAACAACACTACACTATATATTTCGCGACAATATACACAAAACACTTGACATTCTCATTGAAAGATGGCACTGCTATTTCAGTGCCCATCTAGCGGTAAGAATTGCTACTATAAAGCAATGAGTGCACTGTGTCAACATGTTTTCGATTGCATTGGCAACAGAACGGGTGAAACATCAAACAGAAACCGATATTCCAGCAGGCAAAGAGTAAAAATAGCAAAGTCACGATGAATGGTGATACTTAACGTTTGACAGATAACGTAAACAAACATTTACTCGGTCCGGGAAGCATACATACAAATACAAATATTTACTTCTCTATGGATCTATTCCGTGTTCGGTGACATTTGTGTTCGGTGAATTCAATTAAACGTATTCTACATGTAACTTATCATTAACTCTGCATACAATAACCCCAAACTTTCGTACGTTACAAATGTGATAACTAGTTTCGAATAGATTTAATTGGAAATAACTTTTGCTAATATTGTGATAAAGTTCTCCAAACTTGACCAACCGCTTACGATATGATACAATTTTCCAATGGTGTAACACACTTTCATATTTGTTCCGTTCCAAGTTTCATAAAACTGTATAAAACTAATATTTTCACTACACTGAAGTAAAACAATACCGCGCACATGTACGTACGAGTTTTAAAATCAAATTTCAACCGTGAATTTGATCGAAATTAAATTCTTTCTTGGAAACCGTGGGGGGAGGTGGTTCAGGAATGGACAAATAAAACGGAGAGAAATCAATGTGATGCCAATGTTCAATATCTGCATTGAGATGCAACATGTCATTCCGTCGTGAAGAAATTCATATAGAACAAAAAAGTTTTACTACTGCAGTGTTTCATCAGTATGAATATAGATGGCAGTGCTCGGTTATAACCTAAAGCTTCTATTAAAACCAAGCTTTCAATTCAGGATGAATATCTTAACGTAATCTTCTAGAAAATAGTCTCACAGACCAATCTTTGCAAATATTTGTCTGTATGATTCGAATATTTTAGCGTATGTAACTGTCAAGGTCAAATGTTGGAGGGAATTAACGAATATAATTGAATGATTATGAAAGCCAAATGAAGGTTTGTGTTTTGTTTTCGGTAGAAAATAATATGGCCGAATGGACAGTATTAATATTGTAAATATGTAAGTATTTACAATTCTCAATTATTTAGTATATATATATTTTCATTCTATTGTAGTTTCTATGTAACTACAGAGAGATATATATGTGTATGTACCCTCGATATACAGTATGATTACCTAAATGTGACTTAATATATTATCGTATATTTTTACATGTAGCCGTAGTAAGTGGGTGTGTGTATATCAGTGTGATGTATCTGTAATTGTAGTTACTGTTTAAGAAATTATATCTCCATACATCTGTGTATATTCCTTGTATATAGGGGTTAAATACGCTTAAAGCAATGTATTTAAATTAGTATCAATCAATAAATATTGAAATGCACCAATAATATTTCGTATTAATTTAAAATTTCCTTCTATAATCCTCGCATTTGTTCAGATTTCGTGTGCCAACACTTGATTTTCACATCTACAATTTTGAGTGTCAAGTTATTGTCTTAATATTACATTATTCACTCTACTAATGGGTGTGAATTACTCGTGTTATTTTATGTGTGTGTGTGTGTGTGGATGTTAAAATTCAGCCGCAGTGCATTTACTGTATGTATGTACGTATGAGTGAGATTAGAATAATGAAATGTCAGAGCACGGTGTTTCAATCCTCATACATACGTACGTATGTATGTATGGTTGTATTTTACTCTCACAATGCTAGAGATATGGGTGATGGTTCTTCATCTAGGACAGAAGGAGTGTAAACAGACATGTGTTATATATAAGTGGCATTCCTGTAGACATCATTTACACACATACGTAGTAGATTGGAGCGAACTGGGATCACGTGTGCCGTTCCCACACGGCGATGCG
>JAGJTL010000183.1:1485105-1522032 GCA_022063505.1 Calosoma granatense | reverse complement strand
ATATACAGAAAAACAAGTAATATCCACGTACATTGAAAGGTAATGTTCCGTAGTATATATATATATATACAGTTTTCAATAGAAGGATAGATACTAAAAGGCAATCATCTATTATGAATATTCTTTACACAATGTTTGTTTAGTATAATTAAAGAAGCACTGCCCCCCGCCCCGCCCCCCATCATTATACACGGCTAATGGATTTCCTTCCCGTTGTTATGTAACGGGGGCGGCGCTATTCATATTTAGATTACTTGTCAGACTTTGACGAAGGAACTTAAGGGTTACCCATTACGTGAGAATTGGATACTTGCCAGTTCACACACACACACACACACACGGTACTGTAAACAAACATTATAAAACAAAACTGAGCATAAAGAGAATATTTACCTACATCATGAATTAATTGAAACATCTCACCTTTAATAATACTCAGAAAATTAACTAAACATTCATGATATTTACAGGCATAGGAGTTGAAAATATTTCTACACACAGAATGTATTCTAAAATGAAATATTACTTCGTACTATCACTTGAAATGGAATGCTAGATTCATTGACAAACTATAGAACTATCATCTGACTGTTATGCACTGAAGTATAACGTATGATTTAACAAGTTGAACATGACAGCATACATGCATACACATTAGATGCACGCATAGACAAGTGTAGACATGCGATCTTGTGTATTAATTTTCTGTTGATAATATTGTTAATGTTTAAAACAGTACAGTTGAATAATGTGTGTAATTATGTAAGATATTCTAGTGGCAACCCTCTCGTTAAGCGATGAAGTGTTCGGGTTACCGCTAGCGAATTACTAGCGGCTACTTAATAAAGGGTAGTTGTTGATTTAATTCAACTTGCGTAGATACGACGATCTAGTTGGCTATTGTATTTTCCCACTAACATGAATATTAATTCAGATTTGCGAGTAGGTGTGATTTCTACATATAACCAGACACAAGGGCGGTATTATTATTATAACAATACACTATATATTCCCGCAGATTTAATTCAAACATTCAAAAGCCTATACTTGTATCTGTCAAACACAATTATATTATACAATTTATTTCTAATGGGAAAATGAAATGTGTATTATGTAAAAAATAATTTACAATTAATTTTAAATACAATCATTCGTGGAATGTCCTTCAGAGAACGATAATAGAAAAGAAGAATTATGATATATCTATTCTAGGTAAATACTATATTTGATCCAGCGTTTAATACACGTTATTACACGCGGTGCAATAGTTCATTTTCGGCAATTATTTCCATTAGTGGTTGCAGTCATGAATGAATGCGTGTGATCAAGTGCCCGAGGGGTAGGGGTGGGGGCGGGGCGGGGTGTATAACCAGTGGTTAGCTGGTTAATTGTGTCTGGTTAATATTTCGGTGGTATTGCGCGGTGTCCCGGGTGAAGGTCGGTGTTTGTATAAAAGCAAAGTGTTAGAGTGTTTACAGATCAAGTGTTGTATGATCCAGTGTAGTATCAACATTGAACAATAATATATTATATACGTTACTTCCAACATGCAAGGATTTGATTTTATAGTAGCAGTGCTGATAGTGACAGTGTGTGCTACGACAGTTAGGGTGAGTCTATCAATCAATATAATTATTATATTATTATTATATTAATATCGCAGTGTGGTCGCACGGATATAGTCATAAGCCTGCTAAACCGAAGAAATAACCATGGCAACATGGTTATATAAATAAGCGCGGTTTCGATTCCCGCCTAGAATATTGCCATACATGTGGTTCGCATTCCACAAAAAACTGTAGGTGCCATCCTGGTGTGAGCTGGCAACTCCTCTGATGGACGTTAATAAATGCTTAATTATGCTACCCCGGGCAACTGGAATATAGCGTGATGTTGCGTTTTTTTATTATTATAACTGTTTGTGCACATTCTATGCAAGATATTTTTTATATTTTACAGTCTGTTGAAATGTCAGAAGAAATGAAAGAACTGATGGCAATGTTACATAAGACATGCATGGATGAAACGGGTGTTAGCGAAGGTACACACACAATCAGAATCAGTTGTAAAACAATAGTTGCTTAATCATCATTAACTTTTAGATCTAATTCAGGGGACAATGAAAGGAAATTTCCCTGAGGACGGTGCATTGAAATGTTACATGAAATGTATCCTTGTACAGGGGGCGGGAGTGAGTATACTGTTTATCTAATAAACACACCAGTACATACATGTTAGCAAGTACATAGCACGTTCTAAGAAATAAGTTATTCCTCAAGTTTATAATATTTTGAAAGACATACATACTATTTGATAAAGTTTAACAAAACTCAAACTAATCGATTAATCACCTTTTGGAATCAAAGACTTTTTTTTACTGAAAGTATAGACAAAGTTTTAAATGAAAAATATGTATCAGATATGTAAAGTAATGTATATGATTTGGTTTAAAAGATGGACGAAGATGGTATTATAGATGTGGAAGCTATTATTGCCATGTTACCAGAGGAAATGCAAGGCGATGTACCGGCTGTAATGAGGAAATGTGGAACTCAAAGTATGTTGTTATAATTTTACAGCTGTTTGTGAAAAGTGTATTTAATGATTTAATAATCTTTGTTTAGCTGGCTCGGATCATTGTGATACTGCATTTAAAACTAATAAATGTTGGTATGACAGTTTGCCTGCTGTAAGTATAGACCCTGTACTTCACAATGGAGAATATTTAAATATTAATAATAATTTGTATTTACAGAAATATTATCTCATCTAGAACCGTGTATACAACTGCAGTTTCCCAAATGTTGAGAGGATATATGTATTGTTAAGTATATCCATATATGTATATCATGACTATAAGAGCACATTAGATTCAAAATAAACCAATCAAAACAGATATGAACTGTATGTCTTTATTTTAATTATATTATTTTATTCGTTTCATGTAATATACATTTGTTATACTAACATAACTGAAAATGAAAATATAATTTACTTAAAATATGTTTACTTTTTATTATCGACCTGTATATAGTGACCACTATATTTTATTCCTTAACGTTCACAATATAATACCAATAAATATATTTTCATTAGTTATTAATAAGACGTATTCATTTGCTTTTAATTATCTTAAATTCAACAACAATGGCGACGCTTGTGTTGGAAAAACAAAATGAATAATGGAGCATTTCCTTTGTTTTTCCATTGGTGGTTGTAATTACGAACAAATAAAGGTTAAAAATAGAAAAAAAAACTGATCAAACACACGTGTGGCTACGTTATTCCTGGAGAATCATTCATATTAATTGCATTGTTAATTACATACGTGTGCATGTGGTAATTAATGCCTCATGATCTTATAATTGTCTGCTTGCCAGCTTATAAATATGTGTGGGAGCGAATCACTTGATCGTGGTAGGCTGTAGAAAGTGGTGTATGAACAACCATGGATCGATATAGCATCAATTATTGGTTGTTTGTGATGTGGTTTAGTATTGTATCCGTTCAGGTAATGTCGGTTTTGTTCAATAAGGTTTAACGTTAATCTCGCATTAAAACAAACAATATTGTTCCTTAACTACGCCTTAACTACGCCTCAAAACGTCATTATTATACTACGACAGATTCAGTACTGTTTGTTTTAAGCAGAATCTCCTCAATATAATTTAAATTTAGTTTTATATTTATATTCAAATATAAAGCAATCACATATTAAAACTATATCTTACGGTAATTCTGGCTATTTCAAGAGACAGAATTTAAAAATCTCCGCTATATGCAGTAAATTTTATTAGAAAGTTTTCCCTAATTAACTCATATTGTCACATATTATCTGTCAAGTGTGTTCCTGTAACTTTGATCACGGCACTGTTAAAGTAATTTAGGCAATGCAATTATGGGTTGCAAGTTTGCGCGCGCGTGCACCTGTACATATAATGACATTAACGGGTAATCGATGTAAGTAACCCTTCACTTGCTGCTCATGCATGTGTGTGTGGGTGTATATTTATCACAGGGTCTGTCGGACGAGATGAAAGAAGTGATAGCGATGCTGCATAACACGTGTCAGACAGAGACAGGTGTACCCGAAGGTAAGTGGATATTAATCATTTCTATTTGTATTATTTTCCCGCTAGAGCTTGTAAACGGTTATAGATTATAAGAGTGTTATTTTGTAGATATGATCCAGAATACACTTAAAGGTGATTTTCCTGATGACACCAGGCTCAAATGTTATTTCAAATGTATTATGACAGAAATGGCCAGTGTGAGTATAGTATATTTACCATCCTTAACAATTATCTCTAAGGTTTTATTTGAAAAAAAACTGTTTTAGATGGACGATGAAGGTGTCATAGATGTAGAGGCTACCATTGCTATGCTCCCGGAAGAATTCCAGGACGGGGGCATTCCAGAAACAATTCGTAAATGTGGAACACAAAGTAAGAATAATTATCCCTCGTTATTAGACCATTCAATAGATATATAATTTGTACAATTTATATAATATTCTCATCGTAGCTGGCACAGATCATTGTGATACAGCGTTTCTAACGAATAAATGTTATTACGACGATAATCCAGCAGTAAGTAAAACAAACACTACTTGAAACACTGTCACTAATCACTTGTTTATTATAGAAATACTTTGTTATATAAACAACAAACAATCCAGGACCGTACGCACACTAATTCCAGGACAACGAGACACAATCATATCAGTATTATAATATTTCAATGTTTAACCCTAGCTGTTAACAAACATCAGAGCAACAATATATGTAATTATTTATGTAATGTTCATTATGAAAAGATAAAGAGAAAAATCTAAGTATGTATGTAGTGTTTGTGATGGGATGTACCTGTAATTTAACAATTACCGCCTGTATTATTATGTGATTATGTTCAGTGGGTATTGTGCAGGTAAATTAGGGTTTCAGGTGTATAATTTTGTGATTAGAAGGGCGTTACTGCCGTTTACAAATTACCTTTTGTTCGGGTATATATAGACATATAAGGACTAGATGCGTCAACAGTGGTTTCAGTTGGTAAAAGCTCAAGAAAACCTTTGTGAAAATGTCTACTTACAGTTTAGTTATTTTATTTCTCCTAAGCGCCGTGACAAATACATTGGTAAGTGAAATATTTCAATACATATACTAAACTGACAATTGGATTTGTCATATTATGTTATATTAATATTGCTAATATTGTATTACTACTGCATATATATATAGGGTCATACTTATTCAGACGAAATAGAAGCCTTCCTTGCAGAAATACGCGAAACATGTAAAGCCCGAACTGGTGCTTCAGAAGGTACAAATACGTACATCTGTATTTCATTAAAGCTGTAATTCTAAAATATAAATTTGCAGAATCTATTCTGAGCTCTTTGAATGGCGGTAAAATGGCTGAAGATTACGAGTACAAATGTTATTTGAAATGCACTATGGATGAACTGGGAACAGTGGTAACTATCCAGTGTTATACATCATTCATTCACTTACCATAAGTCATGTGAACTGAACACATTTTGCACAACAAACATTCATCAAACACTAGATGTATTTGTCACCAAGTAAATAATAAACTCACACTTGTATTTACACCACACATAAAGTTTCTATTACTTATTCTTTATTTTTCACCGATACATCACCACAACTGTCAAAAAACTAGTTGAATTTCTGTTAAGTTCACAATATACCCGCTAGTGGCGCGCAGTGCTACTGGATTATGTATATGTTTGTGTAGATGAACGAGCAAGGAGAAGTCGACGTAGAGGCTGCTGTGGCAAATCTTCCACAAGAGATGCTGGATAGAGGAGTAGACACACTTATTAGGACGTGCGGTACGCAAAGTAAGTAGAAATAGTGTTTATATGTACATACAATGAGGCGAATGTTGACATTGTTTGTGTACAGAGGGTGCTGACGATTGCGAGACCGGGTTTTTGACGTTGCAGTGTTACCAACACACTAATCCGGATGTAAGAGATATTTATTATTTTTCTCTTTAACTATATTTATGTTGTGAACTGGAATTTTGTTGTAGTGTAAATAATTAATTTGTAACGTATGTATGTATGATTTACAGGTGTTCATCACAATTTAAGATGAAACAGATATTTGCCAAACAGTTTCAATTATGAATATTATATCATATCTGACGTCAGAATTATTATAGATATACATGTATTGTGTTTGATTGTAGTTTAATAAATAATATTCAGCATAAAAACATGTTTATTTCATTGTAATTCAAGGGTATGCTTGATAAATTATCAGTTTAGCATGCTGGAAGTAAAATTAATAATGCACAAGTGCTGGCACGAAACTGTAAATAATATTTGAATAATACATTGAAATTCTATACAAACAAATACCTCTATGCAAACATAACATTTTCATTTAAAACTTGTAACAGTTAATATTACATTCAGTGTATATGAATATGAGAAGAATGGAGAATTTTAATAATTTATCAAGGCAACCGTCTTTCTCCTTGTACGAACTGTTAAAAGATGAAGCGCGTAGATTTTGTTCTGAAACTGGTTTACATGGTTTTCAATATATTTCTATGAAAGGAAATACACCAACAGAAAGGTAATATCCTCATATTCAAGTGTTCAAAATAATTGTAACAGAATCTACATTTTACATTTCTCTAATCAGATTATTGTATAGATGTTGTTTTCCAATGTATGACGTGATAAAAATGCTATATTCTATTACTACATATTACACTATGCAGCCAAGTGTAACAGATAATTATTAACACAGGTTATTATTACATAAAGCTGTATTTAATCAAGGAAATATCTAACCTTTAGCATGAAGATTCTACGTAGTTCTTAACAACATAATTTACACTACACCGCACTAAACACTCGTTGAATAATGCAGAAAAATATCACAAATTCACTGAAAACTAACACTACCTACATCTATTACTGGCCACGAATAAAACAAGACTAAACGAAGCACTGCACTAATGATATTTTAATATTAATTATATTTCAATTATAATCTACGTAATCCTTATGTAATCTATAAGAATGTAACACTGAAACAGATTAATTAATTCTAGAACATTTTTAACGCGCACATCGTTTTTAAAAATAAATTATTTTAGATTCGTCTGGACTCTCATCTCGTTCGGTGCGTTAGTACTTGCGCTAACACTGAGTACATTAAGCTGGATGTACAGTGCAAATTATCCAACGATGATAGTCACAGACTCCATGCAACATCCGATATCCACTTTCCTCTATCCGGGTCTCACTATTTGTAACTTGAACAAGATATCCAAGCGAAAAGCTTACGCATTCGTCAGAGACAAGTAAATAAGTATTTGTACCCACATACCTATGAATATACATTGTAAAACTATACTAATATCTTAGGTTAAAAGTGGATAACGCCACATATTGGCAAGATAGAATGCAAGTATTGGTTCAAATGTATTTTGCTAATTACGATACAACCAATTACAAAGATTACAGCCAACTACAAAATATGCTGGACGCGAATAATATAACTGCAGAGGATGCACTGGTTCAAGTTACACCCAGGTAAATTATTTTCCATTAATTTCTATACTGCGATGTATTAATGTTCTAATTTATTTTTATAGCTGCAAGGATTTCATGCATACCTGCTCGTGGAAAGCGATTAAGATTCGCTGTGATAGTATATTTCAGGATCAAAGAACTCCCGAAGGAATATGTTGTACTTTTAATAATTTCGCGCTCAGGAACAGAGTGTTCTCTGGGTAAAAACTGTTACACGTTATAAAATAACATGGAAACAACATGTATTTAAAAACTCTACCAATGATTGTTTCCAGTTATATGGCCGAAAGATATAAAGCTTATCCTCGGAAACTCGCATCTTGCGGTCAAAGATCCGCCCTTACCGTCTTGGTACACATAGATCCCAAGGACTATCTCGTTAGTGAAATATCTGCCTATGGAGCTAAGGTACCAAATATCCCTAGAATATTCGCCGGCAACTTATACGGGTTTCAAACCCCACAGGTTCTGGTCCACGATACATACAACTATCCGGATTGGAGTGCGCAGCGGATTCTAGTTCCGATGATGCAATTAATGTACGTGGATATTAATCCGTACAAGACGTACGCCACTGACGATGTTCGAGCCATGAGCGTACAGACAAGGGGCTGTGTCTTTACGGATGAGAGAAAATTGGCTTTGTATTCGAATTATTCGTATGAAAATTGCTTGGCCGAATGTCGGATACGGATTCTGGAGAAGTTGTGCAATTGTATGCCATTTTATTTGCGAAATGAATGGGGTCCGTATGAAATATTAATTATTACAATACAAGTAAGCGTATAATGCTTGTTTTTAATTGTAGCCAATTGGTATAAACCGCTTAGAGTGTGCAACTTACGGGATATAGCTTGTATTTCTGCTAATAAACGTACGTGTAGTATCACATTCTTATGCATACACACATTACTATGGTTAGCTTTTGCAGAGAGGTTCCTAAGTTCTGTTCCCGGTTATGATTCGTATCGGACAAAAAGTCGTAATCACGAGTGGGGCACTGAGAATAGTGACTGTGACTGTCCGCCGGATTGTGAGAATCGCATTTATATTGTACACAGTACCTACTCGAAACTAGCTATGCGAGGATCGAGTCAGCAAGTTTTGTACGCAACAATTGCATTGGGTTGATGTGTTAGGAATTATATTTGCTAGGTTAATATTTGTTTTACAGAGGTTCCAAACCGATAAAAGAGTACAGTTCCATTAGTATTTTCTTTAAAGATCTAACCGCTACAAGAACGAAACGCGATGTGACGATTTCTTGGTCGGCTATATTTGGTATTGAACTGTTTATACATAACTATTAATACATTTATAAATGTATTTGTTTTTACCAGGATTATTTGGCGGTCTGTTGGGTTTGTGTCTTGGCTTCACATTTACCGCCATATTTGACACGTTCTATACGTTCACTATACGACTCGGTATTAACATCTATCGGAAGAAAAAGGAACTAGCCACGGTGCACAGTGCTGCCATTGGTAAACAAGTAATGCGCGGTCGATTAAATACAAGTTTCAACGTGCTGCCAGTAGTTGATCATCCGAAACCATCAAGGCAAGAACTAAATAATACATTCAGACGACAAACTGACATTTGGTATATTAATTAAATACTAAATAAATTAACAATAAAACACTATTATCACACGAATATACAAGTATTGTACGGACAGGTATACTTACCTTTGAAACACTTATATGCACTCAATCACTTTTATTATATTTCATATATTTACAACATAATACACACTTGAACATTAAATAAACACAGTTCTAGAAAACACTAAAAGAAAAAGTACAGTGAATTCAAAAAAAGTGACTTTATTGTACATATCTATAAAAAAGGTTTAACTTAAATATGTATTCACACACATGTATGGCAAATTTTGTGTTGTATAAACATAAATTTTCATATTTCTAATATTTATATATGGTATAAAGTAAACATTAGTCAAAAATCGAACTAGACCTGTAAATCATTGGCAGGAGACAAAATGTTGATGAAGGACCCAATTGTAATTGTGAGTAAACGTAAATAATAATGTAATAAACTCTGTATGGATTGTAAGTGAAAAAAAAAAAGAAAAACAAGGATTATTATTAATTATTCTTACCTGTTACACGTTTACGGTCTCATTTGACACTTGCTTTAAACCGTTCTAAACGTTTCGCTTTCTGCGCTGCACTTGTGTTTCCATTGGTTGTCGCTGTCGTCGTTTCGCCGAACCGTGCCTTCCTCTTCTCTAACTTCTCCTGTGTCTCCACTTTCATTAGCTGTGTGGACACGGTACCGAAACGTTCGGCCCGTTTCTTCAACAAGTCCATATTGGGGCCCTAATCAAGTAATATTTATTATTTACAATAACATGAAATAGTATTTCATAATCATACAACTATATGTAGGCATATATATTATGACATACCCCGGTTGTGGATGAATTATTTATCGTGATTGTCGTCCGTCCCGTGGCGGCGCTAGTTGTACTATTAGTTGTTCCAAAACGTTGAGCTCTGACTTCTTTCTTCGCATCAGCCGACAGTGCAACACCGAACTTTTTAGCACGCATTTCTAACCTCTACAAACTTGTGTATTAGTGACAGTTGACATATATGTATGTATAACTATACAAGACGTACCTCCTTAGCGCTAAGTTCGGATAATTTAATAACTTTTTTCTCCGTTTCGCTATTGATTGTCCCTGCTGCTGCTGCTGCTGCTGCGGCTGGTGCTGATACTAGTGGTGTTGTTGTTATTGTAGTTGTTGCTGTGGGTGTTATACCTGTGTTTGTGATCTCCTCTGTGTGTGCTTCAGCTGATGAAGTTCGGTTTAATACTATTTTCTTGGCGGGTTTAGCTTCACTTGTTCCATTGTTATTGGTCACTTCGAAACTTTTACGCTTCGTCGGTTTGTTATTAGTTGTACTGTCTGTTTCGAATGATTTGTCACTTACTTCTAACTCTATGCTCTTCATATTATCAACTTCTTCTTCAATTTCATCGTCCTGAAATATATAAGTGTATTGTAAAAACCTAGATGAAACAGTTCAATGTTATGTTATATTTGTACTTACATTCAATACATCATCCTCGTCAATTATTTCATCTACGGAATCAGCACTTCCGTCATCGTTTTTACCATTCTGTATTGCCTCCGATAATCGCTCAACAAGCTCCGTTTTGTTGCCATTTGCGTTCAGCCCACGTGCCCTCAATTCCCGCTTCAAGTCGGATACCTGTATACAAACAGATATAACCAACCACTCATACACCAACACGCACACATATACATAAATAAATTTAGGTTAGAATAATTTTCACCTGTGCCATTTTATAGATAAACCAGTTAATACAACTGAAACTATCGAAAAACAGCCCAAACAATGATAAACTATTATTCACAATATCTAATTATCAATAAATAAAAATAAAATTTACTATTTGTATTATAGTAACCGCAAACCAAGTTACAACATATTTATAGCAAATTATATGCTATACGTACTCGAGCAAATATGTGATTATTCCATGCTATCTTATTAAATTAACGGTTAATAAACAAGCACATGCACGGTACTTACTTTTAATTTGGAAAGATTCATGTTCTCTACGTTAAACGTTAAATCCGCCATATTTTATTCGCAAACATGGACGAAAACCAAAGTGTAAAGAAAAAAATATCACTTTCTAATACTGGAGAACGTGTTGCACAATGTTTGGCACAGTTAGTATTTAACAAAATGCAAGTGGGAATTCGGTTTTATAATTGTTTATGTTTGGAAAATAAATTGACGAATAACAAATTGACAGCCACACCACTCACAGCTAGTAATATGAGAAAGTAAAAATTCCCTAGGCACATATCATCTGTCACTTATATAAACTAATGTGTTGAGGTTAGCAGTAATAAAAGAATCAAACAGAAAAGTGTTGTGAAATAAATTTTTAAAATGTCTAAAGAACCACATAGTCCTGGTGAAGGAATCAGATCATTAAAGACAACGAACGTTTTTCGAGCTGTTAACTTTGAATTATACGCAAAACCTGTAAGAACTGTTTTGTAACCTCTAAAATCACGAGTCACTAAATATATTTCTTACAGAATGCTGTGATAATGGGCTTGGGTCTTATTGCAATTACGGGCTGTGCTGGTTATATTGCATATATGCGTATGAAATACGAATCGATGGGTTACTATTCCGCCGTGCAAGAGGACGGTACAGAAACGTTTACAAAACGAAAATCAAAATGGGACTAACTCTTAGTGCATTATTTAATTAAATATAATTTTATTTCTTTTCAAATAGTGTTCAAAATATGTGTGTATATAGTAGTATAAGAGCCTCACAAAAATACTTGACATCACCAATTAATTCTAAGCGAGACACCTGGTATATTATCACTGGGGTAGGCCGGTAACGGTTTCATGGATGGCTTTGGCCACGTACTCCACGTTAGCGGGTGTCAATCCACACATGCTAATACGGCCGCTCTTCAACATATAGATGTGGTACTTTTCTGTCATGTACTGCGACTGTATAACTACACAAAAAACACGATATTAAAGCAGTTATTAATCGTTAAATTAGTCTTCACAGCATACTAAATATTGCAATGCTACTCTATTGTAATCTTTCCCATAAGATCCCAATGCCGCCTTTTCCCATTAGACCACACATCTCTTCCCAGACCATGGAAATACTAACTAAAATATATTTTACCATTTAATCCTGTGTACGAGAACATGCCGATCTGTGTAGTGATATGTTCCCACGTGCCAGGGGTGCCCAACTTTTTCAGGGCTTGGTAAAGTGCCGCTCGCATCGATATAATGCGACTTGACATCGTCTTAATGCACTCTCTCCTGTAACACAAATACACATTCCCACAATAACATCCGTGTACCCTTGCATGAAGCGTTACACCAACCATTGCTCGTATAGTTGAGGATTGTTCAACACGAATGCAACGATCCGGGCGCCATGATGCGGTGGATTCGAGTACATACCACGAATAAGCAGTGTCACCTGTGATTTGACAGCTGGTATCGAGTCAGCAGACTTCAGTACAAATGCTAAGTTACCAATACGTTCATCTAAACATTGAAATCATCTTTTAATTGGCTGCATTCAGAAGAGAGCCGCGTTATTTCTTACTGTAAAGGCCAAAGTTCTTCGCAAACGATTGTGCGCAGACAAGTTCGAATCCTCGTTGTACAAAGTAACGTACGGACCAAGCGTCCTTGTCCAAATCACCGGACGCGAAACCTTGGTACGCCGAATCAAAGAATGGGAATAATTTTCGTTCCTAACACCCAACATATTTATAAACACAGCGTCGAGTTATTATTTGAGTGACACGAATATAAACTTACCTCCATAACATCAGCTATCTGTTTCCATTGTTCCTGTGTCGGATCACATCCTGTGGGATTATGTGCACAGCAGTGCAGGATTATCACAGAATTCTCGGGCGCGTTACGCAGGTCCTCCAGGAAACCATCGATATCCAGGCCACGGTTACTCTCTGACCAGTATCTGTACTCTTTGGCTTCTTTGAAACCGGCATTCATAAACACCAGTTTATGATTACCTACAGAGAAGAGTCTTAAAATCTATCCAGCACAATTTATAGGAATTATTTTACCCCACGTAGGTTTACTGAAATAAAATACGGAATATTTCAGTACTCTGGCTAAGAATTCAGCACCAACTCTAAGACCTCCTGTACCGGATAAACATTGAACACCAAATGCCTAAAAATCGCATATTATATACCACATGTATATCGTATAGAATATTCTATAAAAGTTATACCCTATTCTCTAACAGTGCAGGACTGTCCGCGCCTAGTAACATACTAGTCGCAGCTTTAGTGAACTCCTCAAGTCCTAGCACGTTCAGATACTCCTTGTTTAACGTAGCATCGTTGACCATTTGTTTCTCTGCCTCCCTGACAACGGGCAGCACCCATGGTTGACCTTCGTCGGTCCTATAAGCTACAATTATTTGTTCAATGTGTGTTCAAAACAATATATGCATGTAAACAATCTTACCTCCAACACCCAAGTTAACTTTATTCTCATGTTTATCCTCCACATATCCCTTGCTAACAGCAAATACCTCAATTGGTGGAGCTAATTCAACACTGCTAAAGCGATCAGTCATTGTTGCTTGCGAATTACTTCACCTGTTATTATTGATAAAAGTTACAAATATAATAATGCACTGTAATGCACACTACAAAATTTCAAGTGATTTGACCTTCTGTAGGTCGTAGTGACCGCAATAGTATTATTTCGAAATTAAGATAAAACATATTACGTCAAAAATGACATAAATATGGAAAAGAAACGGAGAGATAAGGCGCGAAAAAATTAAATCTCTTAGTTAAACAACAACAAATCTAGCCTTGAGATACCTACCTGCTAATCAGTAAAATCAATTGAGTGTTCTGTTCTTTGCACTAGCCCGCTGTCACATTCAGGTATCAGTTGGCGGTTTTTTATGCTTTGATGTCACGTGAATACGTTGCCACCTGTCCATAAAAATAAACAAAAACATATTGATGATTGAATATTTAATAATTTCACATTCTGGTCTTTATTGATTCTCGAACCTCATTGCGTGATATGTAATCAACATAAAAAATTCACAGCATATTAAAAATTAAATCTAATCTTTGGGGAAATTAAGTAAAACATGATATTGCAATACCAACAATATTCAGTATAAATGTTCTACTAAATAATATTGTGTCAATGAAAATTTAGTTAAATAAAATTATATAATTCAACATTTGTTATGAATTTTAATAAGTACTAATTTGACATTATAGAAATAATGGTTTAGGAGATTATGTCAAAGTTATGGGGAAAAGATATAGCCAGGTATAACTATGTAATTTCATTAGCAAGATATTATATAACGGTACATACATACCAGTTGTTTAAATAAGTGAAAGCATCTGGTACGTATGACAGCTGAATTGACATATTCTTTGTCAATAACAATTCTATAATTCCCACAATTGTATAAGCAACAGTAACGTTATATAAGTAATATTTGCATACTGTAGATTTGTTCAGCGTATAGGTATGTGTTTTATCCAGTAATTTTAAACTGTCATTATATTTATGATATCTAGCTATACATGTATTAGGAAATATTATTTTGGGTTTTCCTTGTTTACAGTAAGCAAACATGGCATCGATACCACTAATAATGGAAGAGGACGTTGAAAGGGGTGGCAAAGATTGTGAGGGTGGCATTGAAGATGATTTTGCCTATCGGAATAATGTATTGAATGCTACGCAAGCTGTTCGTATGGGCTTCATACGGAAAGTCTACGGCTTGTTGACTATACAATTATTTATGACTGTTCTTGTTGCCGGGGTTTGTATGTTGACACCACCGATTAAATCATTTATCCATACCAAGTAATGCATTGTTCACAATTATATTTACTTCTAAGTCTAAAGTATGTTTTTTCTAGTGACTGGCTCATGATTGTAGCCTTTATTGCAAGTATCGTATTGTTGATAGCGTTGCATATTAAACGTAGAGAATCGCCGACTAATTTGATCCTGTTGGCTGGTTTTGTAAGTTGAAGAATACTAATCATAACGTATATATTTGTACATGTATGTGTTTTCCTTGACAGACTATTGTACAAGCATATACTATTGGCGTGCTGGTGACATTCTACTCACAAGCTATTGTTGTACAAGCCCTGGTACTCACTCTGGCGGTGCTGGGTGGACTTACAATGTTCACATTCCAAACTAAGAAGGATTTCTCAATGATGGGCTCTGGGTAATTGTTAAATTCTCTCTCTGTGTATATTTACAGATAACAAGAAGCTAATCGTTTATTTTTCCTGTAGATTATTCGCTGGCCTATGTATTCTATTGGTTGGAGGTATTCTGCAAATGTTTATGCGTTCGACTGGTTTTGAATTAGTCCTATGTTTCGGCGGAGCGTTTGTGTTTTGTCTGTTTATTTTGTACGATACGCAAATGATGATGAAACATTTATCTCCCGAGGAGTATATCCTAGCTACTATTAACTTGTACATGGATATAATTAATTTGTTTATCTACATATTGCGTATACTGCAAGCAGCAAGTCGTCAGTAAAAAAATAACATTTCACTGATTACTATAGACGAAGAAAACATATTTTCCTATAACCAATCATATTTATAGTAAATGGAAAAATATTACATTCTCGCATTTTGAATTGTGATTTTAAATTGAACATGTGTACGTGTTGATTATTTTATGTTTCATAGTTTATTGTAATAATTTTTTGTTAAACAGCTGTAAATAAAGGTTAATAAATAATGTTTTGCTTTGAATATAATCCGAAGTAGTTTGATGCCCGGAATGGAGAGGAAAGTTGACAGCTCACAACGGCCAGGATGGATGGATACATATATAAACACTTAATTATAATGAATCCTTTATTCCACAATGACATCCCAAAATACAATGAAATAATTTTTAATAGTTCCTTGTCTCTCATTTCAAAAATATGATTTGAATATATTAATAAGAGATTTAAAACTATCTAATTGTGGGTATTGAAGTATATATTTAGGAGATTCATAAATATGCGATTGTATATGTAATAATATATAAATTTAAAAATAGTCTTGAAAAAATAAAATAGGAATTACAAATATATATAAGATTCAAAATATGGTTTTATAGTATTGATTATAGGAATTTTGATAATATATATAATATAAATTTGATTGTTTAAAAAACACAAATGTTATAAAAAAATCTATTCATTATATGATTATTGTATGTATATGCATGGAACTTTCAAATATGCGTACTCAAAAACTTTTTGGCACATTACCAAATTTCAAATAAATACACCAAGCATTAATTCATATATTAGCTTAAAATTTGTAACTAAATGTGTCCAGAAAGTTCGTGTACGTTTTAAACAGTTTCTGTATTGCAAAACGTGCACAGACTTTATGGACAACCGACATAATCTATGCTAAATCAAGCGTATAATAATTTTAGAAGGCAGTGAGGGTGGCAGAAAGGCACAACCAGCAATAATATATAACAATCCATGGCAAATCACAACATGTATATGTCATAGTAAAACAATGTATTTAAAAATAATTAATAACAGTAGAAAAATGATAATATATACGTATACGAAAGGAACTACAACTCACTCAGTATGTTAAGTTAATATGTATGTATGTATGTATGTATGAATATGTCTAAACTACCAGTCATTTGATATTTTAAGTATTATTCATCACAATAAATAAACAACCATTGTTAACTGTTTCAAACATATGAATGTTTGGTTTAAGAATTGCACTTTAAGAATGAGTAAAATAACTAAATCTACTAGTTAAAATAACTTTTTAGTTAACCCAAAACTAAAAACAACTTAAAACATAACAGATATAAAAACTAGTGACTGAAGAAAAATTATCACAAACACCCGCTGCTAGGTAACTATAAATGTATAAATAGAAACAAATGATATCACTTGTCAGTTGCTATGGGGGACTAGAAAATTCTACACAGTTGTGGGTGACTTAAGATCCTTACCATCGTCATCTTCTTCGTCTTTGTCAAGTTTATCCAGCGTGTTGAGTGACGGTAAACTGTTACTGTGCACCAGTAGATCGAATTCAGAGCCGGACAGTGATTTATTCACCAGTCGGTCCCACTGCTCCTGAGTGGTAGGACAATCGGCCATATTTACTTCACGTCGTCCATTTACTTTGGGAGCAGGCACCGTCAGTTCTGTATCAAATAGGTTAAAAACATATAAACTGAAATTACTTACATACATACACTTATACAATTAATACATATATATAAAGCTAACTAATATCTACAAGCAGTTTTTCTTTACCTGTTCCAGCTTGAACACAGCACAGACCTGTCAACAAGTATGTGCTAAAGTTAGGTTAGTTTTCCACATCCGCCGCCTGTCAACATGCCCGTTGTTAGAATGTAATTTGCTCATATATGTACATAAATAAAACGATAGGATAATTAAAATAGTGTTATTATGTTAAACAAGAAACCGTATCAAATATACGACGTGACATACAGACGTCGTATTTACAGAGACAGTGAGAGAAAGTAAGAGTGAGAGTGAGAGAGTTTAAAAGAAGATTTATGAAGCTGTACTTACTCGACTGAGCTCGCATAGTTTCCTGTTTAATAATAATCTCATTCGTTACGTACGCTTCTTTTCTGATTCGGTCTCGCAGTTCGCCCGGAATATCCGGTATACACCATCGCACCATTATCATTACAAATGCGACAATGTTCTGTGAAAGAGATACACTTGTATTTGTGAGCAAGTTTTTGAGGAAAATAGTTTAATTGAACCTACCTCAAATACAACTACAAACGCTAATCTTGCAGCTAGTACATGCCAAAACATTGACGTAAGTTCATACCGGTTTCTAGACTCGGGTGGTTCTCGATAATCCGGATATCTACATGAAAACAAAGCACAGTAACAACTTGTCATCGCTTGTAAAGCATATTACAATGGCTAACCTGCACATAGTTACATTTTTCACCGATATCCGTGGCGCTGAACGGATCAGAAAGTCAGAAGTGTTGAAATATGATAGAGAATGATTCAGGTACCCTTCAAGATTATGTTCCTTGCTGACTTCTATCATATACACGAGCCGTGGGATGAAATTCGATGTGAATGCTATTATAAAACCCTGAAATATGCTTTCTTAGTACAAAATATTAAACAGATCTGATGTGTTTTATTACATTTGTAATGACAGAAAGTTTTCCGATCGAGTCCAGAATTCTGTACCATACTCCTATATCTCTGACACGTTGCGTAACAGGTCTTCTATAAAATGTGAGAAGTTTCTGAGCGTCGAAGCGCATCTCCAGCACATTATTGAGCAACGCAAAGAACGGAGCTAGTGGAAAAGCAGCTACGAAGATGGTAACGAAACCGTACTGCAACACTACATATACCGTAATTATTATCGTCACACTGATGTTACAAATTATACACATATGGGATAATTACCCATTTCGAGATATTCAGGGAAGAGGCCGCGTGGGCCCCATTCCAGGAGTTTAAAGTCGCGTACCCACTGGGGAGCCTTCTGCATGGAGGACCTGGTGCTACCGAAGGCTATCTTCTTCACACGTAGCGTGTTCCAGGATTTATATACGAATGGGAGGAACATCTCCAGCGCTGTGTTCATCGCTTGTTTACCTACCATTATAATCGCTAGCTGGATACAGAGTTCTAAGAGACATCCACCAGGTCCGCACTAGGGAATAAATATGTACATCACATTACATACATCAACACAACACAACACATAGTAAATTTCTGCGTTATTCATAAACTACCTACAAGATAAACTGCCTTACATCTGTCTCACTTATCAATCCGGTGTTCAGTTAAAATAGCCTTCAAGTCAGAACAATGTTCGCAATCATCATTTCTCTAGATTAGGAAAGCATATGGAACTGAATATCAATGAATGAATGCTTACCTCCTCTTGGCGATAATTGAAGAACCGATTGTAATACCCGGGGTATCCTATGAACTTCCCTTTAAAGAACGCAATATAAAATATCGAAGCGTAATAGTTGACAAATTGTAAGAGGTAGATTTTCAGTGTTAACGAATCATCGAATTCAGTCTGTGTGCGTAACAGTTCTACTTCTGTCAAGTACTCTGCGACCCACGTATAAATCTACACAAAACAAATCACTGTTGTTTACAACAGTTTCACCAACATTTAAAAACACTCGTGTGTTACCCAGTTAAAAACAAAGATACAGCACAAGTTAATGGACGCTGCTGTAATGGTTGTGAATAATATTGCGTTACTGGTGATGACGGATTCTCTCTGGAAACTTAACGCTGCCAACACGGACATTCTGTACAGGACAACACCTAACACAGCCGCTACGGCAAGGGCGACCTGTGAACCAGTGCTTGATCAACAACAACAACAACAACAAGTAGATGCACTGTTGAACTATGTTTACCAGTAGCAGGACGACAGAGAAACTGAGTATCGTAACAGGCAGTCGCATCCTCCAGAACGGAACCTGTGGTTCCATAGTGTTAGTGACAACATTCACCTGCAAACGTTTGATGTGCGACAGTCTAGCTAAATAATGGGGCCGAGGATGTTCTTCTTGCACATCGAATCCCGTCAAATCCCAGCGATGTGTGATTTCAGCCGAATATCGTTTCCACAGCTCGAGAAATAACGTAGCTACAACAGCCAATGATATACGGAAGTAAGAGTAAATATTGCCAGGATAAGAGTGAGTCTTACCCCAAAACGACATGAATATTGCAAAGAACACCGTCGTTGCATTGTCGAACAAGTATGTGACACGTGAATGCAGACATGTTTCACGCAAGTCCCAATAATCACACCAGTGATCGCATAACGGACACATTTGGATTTTCAAGTCTTTATTACAGATATCTTCACTAAAAGTTACAGAACAATAAACATTCCTTGACTACCATGCACAACTCGCTATACACGTGAACTAGTTTTCAGTCTGTTCAATGTTAGACAAGAGAAAAATTACATATTTAAATATTACTTACCTCGGTGTATTTGTGTACAGGGTTGCACATGAATATATAAAACATCCCAAGCCGACAATTGCAGCGAACAATAGCATGTGCGTGTAGAAACCGAGCCACGCAAAGTAGAGTGCGATCTTAACCCCGAAATACTCTTTCACATAATCCAAGGGTTGATACCGAATACATTTACTTATCGCGGCCCATTCAGTGAACAGTAGATGCCGCATAGAGCCTGGTTGCTTTAAGTCACCCTACACAACAACATTAAAACTACTATCATCCTTTCACTTTGGTAAAATAGATAGAGAACATACATCATGAAGTGGATACGCTGCTGAATACACTTTCTCTTCCAATAAACGTTCAATTCCAAACGCAAAATCATCCTGTACATTTTCACTGAATCGTTTACGATCAAGAATAAACTGAACAATACGCGAGTGTATAGCTGGCGTGAAAAAACATGGATGATCAACGTTGAATCTGTCAAAAAACACATGGAATATAATAATGTATAAAATTACATACTACATATATTGTAGAACATACAAATATTCCTTATCCCTGCTATAGACCGCAGTGAAACGGTGTCCCCTTTCTGGAAAATGTTCTTTATCAACCAGTACATAACACTTTAATCGTTCCCACAGTGAACTGACATTATCCAAGAAATAATTCGTGTTTGTCTGCACGGTACGCAATGCGGGAATCTAAAAACAACACGCTGTTAACAACAACGTGCATTGGCAACATTGTTAAAGAATGAAAAACACAGATTAGGAAACAACACATTCAATCTAGCAATCAGTATAAATGCAAGACTGTGTGATGTCAGTGTTAAAAAAACTACAACATAAAAACAGGGTTTTGGAGAGAAAATATGTTATATAGCGATTTTAGAACAGCTAAAACTATATAACTAGACTAAATAAGTTTCACAATCGTACTAATGTTTTGTATATTCTGTTAAAAACTGAAATGTATGTATATATGTATGTTTGTCACTAGTTAAATTGCAAGCCATTATTATTATATTTTCTTTTTTTTTCTTAGCACATATACCTTATAGGAAATATAATTAGCTGCATTCTGTAAACGACTATTTTGACGCATATTTGAGGGAGAACTAATTAGTACCTATAGTTAAAAATAAAAAAACAAATTAACAACATAGCGTAACACTGATTCACTGAACACTTTTCAACTTTGATAAAACACTGTACGAACCTCTTTCATCGGCATACGTAACTTTAGTATTTCACTATAACATCTCAGTACTTCTTTCGGAGCGTGAATCTGCCAAAAACATTCAGACAAATTTCAGTTTTGAATTCTCACTTGAACAATAATTCAAAGAATTACTTTTATAAAGTTTAAACCATTCTCTTCAACGGGTTCATACTCCAGATCTAATCCTTCCTCAACTAGATTACGTTCAAATATTTTCCTTCTCTCATACGCCTCGTCCGCAATGGATTCTTTGGTCAGAGTATCCCAAACAAGTACGAAATCCACCGAACGTACGCCATCACGAAAATATATCGCCGGCTTTGCACAATCACAATGACAACTATCACTGTCTGCCGGATTCAACTCTATCTTAGCATCTGGCAGTAAATTTTCATTGGCTTCTGCATAAATATTCGCATTGTTTGTATTATTAGCAGCTTCAGCGACAGTTGACAAGTCCCTAAAATGTTCATGTTAAGTGATATATAGTGTACACACGGGAGTAAGTTACAAGTAATCATTTACTTGTCCATGTCTAATTCTGTTTGCAAGGTATCTTGATCCTTGTCATACAAACTCAACACTGACATGGCTACAATATCCGGATGTGCTCTGTCATTGAACATTACTTCACACGGCTGTCCATAGAGGAAGCCTTTGTCCACTACTTTATTTCCCTCCTCATCGGTTAACAAGCGAGTGTTAACTGTCTTTATGTCACTTTCACCGTGCCCCACGGAGTATGTTTTCTTATTAGACCCCTGAGAAGTTGACGGACTGCTACTGGCATCTGCACTATTCGACGTTTGTGCAAGAGGATTGGATCGAATTGATTTGCAAACGCTATCATTATCATCCATGAATTAATATTGTCCTGTAAATGAATGTTATCAGTATTTATGTCAATACACCGGTACCAGTAGTTTATCTAATCAACCTATAGATAACAGTTCAATTCCTGAAAGATATCTAGACTTATTGAGCTTTATCTTTCAGTGTATTGACAAGCAAATTATTGGTTCAATGACACAGACGAATATTTAGGTTAGTTTCAAGCTGCCAACTCTCTTCCAATACATTTTAGTCTAAATTTATCCAGTGTGCATTAAGGAAAAAAATAATTCCGAGAAAGACAAAAATAAAACCTTTGACCAGGTAATAGAAAACCCCCGCACTCTACCCCGCAAGATGACAGATTTTCAGAGTATCAATAGACAGCGGTGTTGCCTAACTTCGTTCTTTGGTTCTAAAATTATATGCTCTAAATATTAGCGGATACTTGCGAAATTCAAACGTTCATTTACGTATTTTAAATTAAAATTTGTTAATTGTGCTAAACGTTAATGTGAAATACTCCATTGTGTAATGCACTGACCAACAGAAATAAATTTTAAACGAAAATTTCTACTTCAAACTATTCTACTTCAAACTATTCAAAAGCTCGGAAATAGACGAAAACTTTTGTTAATATATGTACAATGAGTGCGCTGACAAGTATGTCGAAGCAAATAATTTTGTTTATCCTACGTACTGCAATAAAGTACAGTGTATCTGCAAAAAGTCTTGTAATATTGTTCGTAACATGTGTGTGTTATAAGAGTCTTGTGTGTTTGCAACCCGCACAACACTTACGTAATGTTGGTAGCGAAACATATGAAAGAATATATTGTTTCCATTTTTCAAGAAGATTTCATTTTACGTCACTTTCACACAAAGTAATTTGAAAAAAGTATATTATTAACTACCGAATTAATGTAACTACTTATAATGTTTAATTGACCAAAGAAGATACACCACTTAATATTAGCAATATCTATATGTTGCAATGTCCTGTTTATAAAAAATCTTATCGTACATATTTAACTTTTCATACTCTTTTATGCTCTTCATTTTCAGTTTAAAATAAATATTTGTTTAGAAAATAAAGTCTTAATAACAAATAGTTGATTGTATAAAAATATTTGATTGCAATTAATAGATACTTTTATTATTATTCTTATTGCGTAATATGATGCAACATGAATTTCTGGAATATTCTATCATAAACAAAGGGGAATCACCGAAACGCCGCAATATGAATCCATGTTTCTGGATGTTGCCGATGTTGCCATTAACCATTTAATATGCTGAATTGTCTTATTTCTTGCTTCTCATTGAAATATAATTTTCTTTATTTCTGTATTGAATATATTATATATTATACATATGATGTATGTGTATTTTACTTGAATTTACAATATTCTAAAATAGGTATTTTTGTTTGATGAAAATCGGCAACGCTGTTTTTGGTTTTAACTGCATCTGCTACCAATGTGAAATTGGTCAGTCAGTATCAAGGAATATATATTCCCTGGTCAGTATTACGTGCCGGTATTGGCAAGTGTCAAGGAACGCAATTGTCTACTTGGATATTCATCAAAGCGTAGTGTTTAAATGTGTTTTATAATTATTCATTTTTCTTAAGTGATCATTCAATTAAATCTCTAAATATTGAATTTATTTGTGTGCTATTGTGATTTATTGAAATTATCACACGACGTTTGTTATCAAAAACGATTTAAGGCTTAGAACATTTTTACAATGGGCAAAAAAGGTATTCTAATATTATTATTATTTAAATAGTGTTTACATGTTTATTGTGAAATATTTCATTATTATTTATTGTTATTTTACAAATTGTGAATCCCCTAAATGCTTTGTAAAATGTATTATTTTTCAACGTAAACATTGTTGCCAATCTTGTGATTTGTGTATTTTAATATTGATATTCATATCCATAATAATTAAAAACTACATTTTTGTTATCTATATATAACTAAAACTGTATGATAAAATGATATAGTATTTTAAATATTGTGATTTCTATTTGGAAACTTTAATTTGTGGAAATATAATATATATTTTTTTATATCGTTGGTGCTTCTGTAACCCATGCAGTATATGTCGTTATATCTTTTGACAGCAGTGATAAGTAAACTTTTCTAAACTTGCAAATATTTTAACGTAATTACATAGCTTTTGTTGTTTGGAAAAACTAAAACATTTTATATTCAAGTGGATTATAAATATTTAGAATGGGCAAGAAAGGTAAGTAATGTAATGCATAGTGTCAGAAAATATCAATGTTTATTTTGTATTGTTATATATTTATATCAATGATGATTCACCGTAATATAACAACGATATGTGTAACGATAATATCATTAACAAATATGTTGACGCAATATGATGAAGTACATGTTATATCTATACTATTAACCCTCTTACGGGAAACGTAATTTTACTACATAAACGAAATGACAGTGGATATTGTTTGTAATGCTGTATAGGAAAGAAGAAGCCTGCTTCGGGTGATCAGGAAGCAGGTAGTTCTACTGGCCAACCACAGCCTGTACAACAGCCATCAACACCACAAGAACAACAACCTACGCAACAGCAGCAACCACCTCCACAACCAGTTGCTACAGGTGTAGGTCGTAGTGAACAGTCAGAGGAACAAAAACAATCTGGAGAAGGTAAAGGGAAACGTCGTGGTCGTGGCAAAAAACAGCAAACTCCTGAAGCAGCAGCTGAGGGGCAAGCAGTTCAATCGGCTGAAGAAAAGCAACCATCACAACCACAACCGACACCTAAAGAGCAGCAGCAGCAGCAGCCGCAGCCGCGGCAAGTAGGTGACCGTGGTGATCAGCCACAACAACAGCAGCAGCCTTCAGGAGGACGTGGCCGACCTCAGCAGCAACAACAACAAAAACATCCAGCAGGCCGTGGCCAACCTCAGCAGCAACAGCCGCCACCAGGATTGGGGCGCGGCCAACCTGAACAACAGGCACCGCCAGGATGGGGGCGTGGCCAACGTCAACAACAACAGCCACCGCCAGGATGGGTTGGACAACAGCAACAGCCACAGAGGGTTCGTCAGACTTCAGAACAATCTGAAGGACAGCGAAGTACGACAGCCAGTGAGGGTTCAGGATCTTTCCGTGGCGATACTAGAGAAAGAACTTTGAGTCCTACATCAAGTCAGGGATCCGAGCAAAGTAGGGGTTGGGGCGCAGGACGTGGTAGGGGTCGTGGTGCAGGTCGCGGCCAATCAGCGCAGCCACAGCAGTATCAGGAAACACATGGAGCCGGTAATTATCAATGAGGAATATTACAAGTATAGCCTGTGTCTACAAACATGTTACATATTTCATTCACTTGCACCGTACAAGTTTATTGATAATCAGTGATTTAGTAAGCAGATTATCTGGATTAAAACGCGAGGAAAAACTTGTTTGCACGTGGAATATTTGTTGTTGAACAGAAATTTTCTTAGTTTTATTAAATGTACGGACAGAGAAGGTAACTTCGATCAATATTTTATTGCCATTGAATTATGTAGTAAGTGATTTAGTTAGTCTGTTGTAAATAATGTATACTATTTACCAAAATGGTGAGTTAACTAATAATTTTTAAACCCATGTGCTTTGTTAATAGAGATTATTGGTTAGATTATTTAGATAATTTCTGATGAAAACGTTTTATTCATGATTGAAGTGTGTGATGATATGAAATAGGACGTGGACAAGCATCGAGAGGTGCACCAAGAGGTCGAGATGGTGGTGGTTATGGACGTGGTGGACCAGTACAACAGCCGCAGGTACATCCTCAGCAACAGGCATCCGGTGGTGTACAACAAGCGCAGAAAGAGCAAGTACCGACTGTGAAAGATATGCCATTAGTTCCGCTAGTTAAGAAAGATACTAAAAGTCGTGGTACGCTGGGACGAAAGATTGAAATTGAAACTAATCATTTGGAATTAAAAGTTCAGCCGAAACATGAGACGGCCATTCATTATGACGTGACCATAACACCAGATAAACCTAAACGTCTAATGCGTAGAGTATGGCAAGAGTACTGTCGCCAGTACATACCGAACAGGTATGGTTATTTATTGTATTTTATATGTACTATGTCAGTTATATGGTAGTTGATCGTCTAGTTTGCATGTGTTGCGTTGTTTAGTCAAGCTGCATTCGATGATGTGAAGAACGCGTATAGTCCTGGCTTCCTACCATTTGGACACGAGGGTGGCGGCGAGGTACAGGTAGCAGAAGATAACGAGTCCAGACCGAAGACATACAAGGTTGTACTGAAGTACGCGGCCACCGTCAATCTGATGATGGTGTTTGAGTATTTGCGAAGTGGAGGACGCATTGAGTTGCCACAAGATTCGTTGCAGTGCATTGACATTGTACTGCGGAACGTATCAACTGCACGTTTCGTCCGGGTCGGCAGATCGTATTTCAGTGAACCGGCTCGAATCATTTCGCTGGGCGATGGACTGGATTTGTGGCATGGGCACTTCCAGAGTACTGTTCTAGGATGGAAACCATTCCTGAATATTGACGGTAAGTCTGTCTGTTTCACATATGTTCATATTTACACATTCCACTATCTGTGTAAATACAATGTTTGTTTTATTCACAGTCGCACACAAAGGATTCCCGAGAGAACAAAGAGTCATCGATCTAATGGCAGATATGACACAAGCCCGTCCTGAAAAGATTAACTTGCGACAGGATTATAGAGCAGAAGGAAATATTAATCGATTTTTAAAGGGACTAAAGGTATAGTCATTTATGTTTATATACATTAGGTAATTGTGTGTGGCGACTTGATAAATGATTGGTTGATTGATTGATTGATGACACAGATCTTGTACGAGATACCGAGACAGCCAGCTTCACGTCGAACATACAGGGTGAATAGTATGGTACAACCACCAAGGGAAGCTAGATTCGTCTTGGAAAGTGGAGAACAAACTACTGTTCAACAATATTTCGAGAGAGTGAAGCACTATAAAATACAATATGAGAACTTGCCGTGTTTATGGGTGGGTCCCAGAGACAAGAAGATCTATCTACCACCAGAATTATGTACAATTCTCCCTGGCCAGGTACACCTTGCACTCATCAATATCCCTAGTGAAATCATCTATCATTCTTACATGTGTGTATATTCATTTCAGGTAATTAATAAGAAATTAAATGAAATACAAACATCTAACATGGTTAGAAATGCTGCGACGTCCACAAATGTTAGGAAAGATAAAATTATGAGTTCTTTAAGACAGGTTTGTTTTGATTTGATTATCCAGTGATCTCATGAATATTCCGTCGTATATTGCTGTTCTGTATTGTGTGCTATACTTGGTTCATAGATTAATTTCAATGCTGATCCGTGTGTACGTGCATTCGGATTATCTGTTGGCAATGAATTTGAAACGATTCCTGCTAGAATACTGGATCCACCGACATTACAATACCAGGGTGGTACAGCCGCTGTTAGTAGAGGTGTTTGGAGACCTGACAGATTGAAATTCATACAGCCAGAAGCGTGCGATCATTGGACAGTGCTCAATATGTCCAGACAAACGAGAGACGAAAAAATTGACGACTTTGTTCGAATGGTGAATAACATTAAACACACACACAGACAGACACACACACACACGTATATATACGGGTAAATCACGTATATCTGAACATCATCAATTGATTACAGTTACAAACGGGTGCCCGACAGCTAGGCATGAATATCGGTGATGTGACCAGACCATTTCCTAAATATGAACAACAAGGTTCTGATATGCGGGGTCTGGAACAAATGTTCTCACGTTTGAAGAATATGAAACTAGTTTTTGTCATTGTTCCCGATTTCCAAACAAACGTTTACAGTAAGGTACGTACACACACACACACACGTACACACAGACTAATCAGTAATATGATTAATTTCAAACAATCTCGAAATAATATTTCTGTTTCAGGTAAAACAAGTCGCCGAACTGACTGTCGGATGTCTTACGCAATGTATTAAAGGTAAAACAATGTATAAAATGAACCCGGCCACTGTCGGTAATATCCTGTTGAAGGTCAATGCTAAACTGAACGGATTAAATCACCAGATTGCAGATATGTCACGACCTGCCTGTTTAAATGTTCCATGTATGATAATGGGTATGTGTAACAATTAACTATCAAATATCTATCTATGTAAAACATTGTATATATAACAATATTATACATATAACAGAGTATGTTGATTGTAATATATGGTGGAATAGGTGCTGATGTAACACATCCATCTCCTGATCAGACAGATATACCGAGTGTTGCGGCAGTAACAGCTAGTTATGATGCGAACGCTGCATTTAAATACAATTTCTGTTGGCGACTACAACCGGCGAGAAAGGAAATAATCATCGATCTAGAAAATATTGTTAAACAGCAACTCATGTTCTTTTATCAGAGAACTAAGCAGAAACCTAGACAGATTATATTCTTCCGCGATGGTGTTTCAGAAGGACAATTTCGAGAGGTACTACGATTATCAAATGAATGAATAGTTTGTATGAAATGTTTGTTATTTGGTCAGGTGTTAAACGCAGAAGTACAAGCGATAAGGAATGCTTGCGCTAGTCTGGGTGATGGCACGTATAAGCCCAAAGTGACGTTCTTAGTCGTTCAGAAACGTCATCATACGCGTTTCTTTCCAAAAGATGGCGCCAGGTTCGTGTATGATCAAAGAAATAACAATGTGCCAGCCGGTACATTGGTCGACACAGATATTATTCATCCGACGGCTGTCGAGTATTACTTGGTCTGTTGTATAATTGTGTCTAGTTGATGTTGTGTTGTTGTTATTTGATTGTATTGTATTATGTTAGGTTAGTCACGCGTCTATACAGGGTGTTGCACGGCCGACAAAGTACCGGGTGCTGTGGGATGATGCCAACATGACACATGATGAAATACAAACGTTAACCTACTACCTGTGCCACATGTTCACCCGGTGTAACCGCAGTGTGTCATATCCAGCACCGACGTACTACGCACACCTAGCCGCATTCAGAGCCAGAGTATATCTCGAGGGGTAAGTGTCAATCAGTCAGTAATGATCAGTAGTGTTCATTCTATGTATTTACTAACTCGTATATACGATTTCTTCCAGACATGATATTAACATGACGAATTTACAGCGAGAACAGGCAATTCGACGTATTAAAGATGAGTTATCAGTTAGCAAACCTATGTTTTTTGTGTAAACATATTCATTTATAATACTTCCTATTTGTGAATAATTTATTGACTGCGTAATTATAAATGTGGTGTTGGATCTTTGTATTAGATTAATCAGGCTTGTTATGTAAACATCGATTAGAGATTTGAATATTTATCAAGGGATTCATTATATCACATACATACTTTATAATCATCATTATTTCAAAAATATATTTGTATTTTTTTGTTCTAAATAGCTTTGTTTTTTTTTCTGTAATAACTGTATATGAAATAAATAAGTTGAAAGAGTATATTTTTCTTAATTTTGTTTTTCTAAATTATTATTGTAAGTAGAATTAATTTATTAAAATATTGTTGTGCAAGGTAATTTTATTCTGAGCTATATGCAACTAAGAATGCAGTTGTGTATTAAGGATTTCCCGGCTATGTACATTTAGGAATACGTAATATTCTCATAGAGAAAATAAATAATAAACACGTTAACATTTGATTTGATTTATTTTACTAACAATGATTGCACACTCTTATAAATATTTGAGCCTACTTAATGAATACATGTAATATCTTACGTTGTAAACGTCTCCAGATTCATACGAGTGCCACTGAACTCGAGTCGAGGAGTATCAAGTAACATTTTGTGCTAATATGCATATCACATTGTTTCAGTTATATGAATACGTGTCACTTGAATGAATCAGACGTGTGATGAGGTACATATTATCAAATAATTTCATTACATGATACAGTGGAATAATTCTACATGCTTCTTTATGTAAAAATAAATACATTTCAAATGAACGGTAACTAATATACGCATACGTATTTAGATACAACATAACCTATAAATGTAGAATTGTGCTAATGATGCTTCTTGTCAAGTGGTTAACAATTCTACTCAACTATCTAGTCGCTTATATGTATACTTTTATGTTTTTAAATTACACACGTTCTTGTGGAAATATTATAATAAATGTAATCATAGTACAAAAGTAAAAGTCGTGCATAAATTAAAATCATTTGTAAGTTTATTATAAAATATGTACAAAACAAACAAAATAACCTCACTAATATCACATTGAAAATAGGATTAGATTAAATAGTGGAATTATTTATGTAAATTAAGTATTGCCACTGTCAAATTTACAAAAAGTTTACAACACAATAATATCTATATGTATTTAGAAAATTCGCAATGATTCAATTCAATCAAATCACAATTGTTTCTCCGTATTCTTCTGTAAATGTGACTTTGTCTACAAGGCACTGTTATACATACAATATTCGTTTATAACAAAGGCATGTAGACAAGGTTTGTGTGTTTAAGTATGTTGTGTTTTGATATAGAGTCCTGAGACATATCTATCTTTACATGCGAAAGCACATAGTATGACTAAGAATTGTTTGTACGAACAAAATGGCAAGTCATTGACTTAATTTCAATTCCTGACAGTTCATCAGTTCCTTCCATCTCGAGCATGTGAGACGACGCCTGTTACTGGTGTTTCTTCCTCCACGATCCAGAATTACATACACCATTCCCCCGCCACCATTCGTTCACATCTTCATAGTAGCGCGGTGTAGTGATTGGATCGTGTAACATTGCGCACAACCGACACCAGAAATATGTGTTGATGAATTCACCTGTACCTTTCCACCTGTGTATTTATATTTAATCACAATATCACTACACCATCACAAATATATAGGAAATACGGTAGTAACTATATGCAGCATGCTGCTTACCTGAAATATGAATTATACAGTTCATCATTCTTGTCCAGTCGGTGTAGATATCCAGCTAGTTCACGTGGTGACTCGAATTCATCTACATGTATATAGGAACGATATGGTGCCGATCGTTCATAATCTTCTGGCTTTGCACCCATCACGATAGGCAAAATGTTTTGTCTATACGTATATTGAAATGATACATGATTACTTGACATCAAACACTGTACAACAACCGTACGTATTTGTAATTAGAAAACTTACCCTAATCCATTCACATAAAATTTCTCCGTAATGTAATCTTTACAATTGGAATTTTCAAACGCCAAATAGAACTTGTACTCTTGATTTAAGAGTTCGAAACAGTGTTTTGTGTTTGATCTGGAACATTTCAGTGGTCCACAACTTCCATATATGTCCACCTACGTAAGTAATCAAATATAAACAATACGCGTATACTCCACATGACTGAAAATATGAGTGATTACGGACTGACCTGTATGTATTTCTGCAGTTCCCTGGCGTAAGCGAGTCGTTCATTACGTGCACCACAGTTCGACACGAACCATGCCACCTTTCTTGTCTTGTTGGCTGCATAGTTACGCTCTTGCGGTATCTGACGTACCCGCGGATTATAGTATGTCCACCGCTCATACGGTGCTACAATATCACTATCACGTCTATATGTTGCAGTCCAATTAAACACTTCCTGATACTTCATGTGTCCCGTATGATATGGACACTCCAAAAAGTATAAAATCCATATCTAAAATGACATTACACTACATTATCTCTCTCTCTCTCTCTCTCTCTCCCGTCTCACATTATATCTAAGCATTAAATGAGCGTACGTACTTGATTCGCTGGCCGAGCTACTGGCGGTAGAAGAAACTGATCTTTGTATAAAATAGCGTCTGCATCTTTGGCCTCGTCTCTGTTAGCTGTCAGTGCACATCTGTTCACTGGACACTTGGAGTTTAAGAACACCGCTTGACCAGCAGTAGCCGGTGCCCATGTTGCTAGTCCGTTGTACACGAGTATCCGTTTGACAGGTGCTGCCTCTGTATAGTCGGCAGGAATGTACATCAACTGTTCTGTGATTCGATCATTGTACGGATCTTCTGATGGGAACAACTTGACACTTCTCTGTCCCGTTCTATATACACACACACATATATATTACATGTTGTTTCAACATTATTTCAAGTGTTTTGTTCAAATAACGCTAAATGTCTTCTTACCTGGATTTATTGGCTGGTTTCGGTCTAAGTGTTCCTCCTACCATGAACCAGAGTTTCTCTAGGACTTCTTCCTTCGGTTCCGGTTCATTTTCTATGCTGTGTGTGCGCTCTGACTTTGCATGTGGTTGCTGTTGTTTTTTACGCTTGGAGCCAGGTGCGTGAGCATGTGCTGGCGTAGTGATAATTTGTTGTGCAGGTACAATGTCCACTGCTGCTGCTGCTGCTGCTTCTGGACCGTCCACGGCTGCATCCATCCATCGTGTCCAGTTCTGGCGCACATTTGTGAACACAATCACAAGACTCCCGCAACAGATGACGTAAAGGAACAGACGTCGTAACGAGAGTCTTGGTGGCATCGTCAACTCACATCATTGCAGCCGGCGACAACATAACGAAATTCTCCTGCAAATTATTGTTGCAACTGTCAAACCAAGCTCACTATCCTTTATTACATCAATAATTTTACTACACTCGCGTCCTTGCATAACTTGCAATACAGATTTTAGTGAAACAACAGTTTCATAAGCATAATTGATCGGACTAGATGCGTTTTAATGAAACAAACATGCAACTGTAAATGTTCACATGTAAACATTCTATAATTGACAATAATTAAGAAGATAATTGTAAAAATGATGCATACAATGGAAAGTATCTGTAACATATATAACTAGATACTTGAGATACGCCCGTCAGATAATTACGACCGAACTAAACATTGTATAATGAGTAAGATCTACGATACAGCACAACGAACAAAATCAATAACATTCGATATCTATGTAAGATATACGTTAAAAGTGTATGAATTGCTTTTCCTATTTGAAAAATTATATAATAATGTATAGACAATACGTACGTACACGAACTACTGTATACTTTATGTTTACATTACAAAATAAATATTATAATTAAACATATTTATCTGATCATAACGGAAATATGTACATACAAAACGTACTTAATATGTTCTACTGAGTAAACAGTTTATAAAGATGCGATCGTAATATTGGTCTATTAGAAACGGACATGTTGTTTATATATTATAGATTATGCTGCTAATAATATTAACAGCATATTTATTAAAATACGCAGAGAACTAGATAACCCCTGACAGTCGCGGGTCATGCGGGATAAACTGGTTATCGGAATGACACTATTTGTTCATAGAGCATTTTAACTTACACACGTGTCCGCGAATTTCTAGAAAAACACTGAAACACAGGTTTACTATAGATGGAATTATATGTTCAGAATATTAATAATATTGACGATGAACTTCGGAACGAATAATATAATATTTAGAATTATATGTATTATATAAAACTGTACATAATCAATACAGATATTGTTATTATTATTATTAAGAATAAAGGTATGTTATGTCAGTAGTAAAATATTTACTACTATATTACATTCCAATCATTCACTATTCATGTTATATCGGAAAAAGATTATGAACACTGTTTATAAAATATAACAATCGATTTTATCTGGAAAAAAATGAATGTAAAATAAAAACGCTATTAAATCATTTTATCGATAAATTATGCTTGAAACAATTATGTTTATGAAAAGTATTTTAGGAAACAAGAAATAAAGTAGATCATTGCTTTTCACGGAGAATAATGTAAAAAATATATAACAATATCATGCGTAGTATAATATATAATTAAAACTCACATATAATTAATCCTTTTGAGACAGTAGGTATAGAGAATTAAAACTGATTTGTACAGAACGTTTTTTTTTTTTTCTAGCTTGTGTTTTCGCTGCAATGCGGGTATTAGTTTTAGCGAATTCGGGAAAATGAAGAAACTCGCGTTAATATTTAGTCACTAGATATTATATATGAACTAGTCAGTTCTATTCACGTGCGTTATTTACCACAATGTCTATGATACTGGCTAGCCAACGCAACAATATTGCATGCTGATAAAATATATATATATACCACCGTATGTATATACTTTTACAAATACCAATATATATAGTACTAGCTTATCAGTGAACCATTTATTTATATAACAACAACCATCATTACAGTGCATATAGAATAAACAAAAATAGTTAAAAAGGTCACAAACAGATCATTTATCAACATATATAATTCGAGTAGTCAATAAATTCAGATTAATTACCGTCCTTTTTTAGACTACTCTGATTTACAACTCAAATATGCATTTGGCTAATGTCCATAATCGTTAGAACTGCATTTTACATTTGTTTTCAAGTCTATTTCTGCAGAACATTGTTATAATTACATCAAGACAAAATGTACTGTTTATTCAAGTTTTTATTTATAGGTAAAAGTAGGTATGTATTTAAATATACTGTATGTATGTATGTATGTTATACAGATGTGGACGCATCCATTTATTTTTATACGTTTAGTGTAAATAAAACAAAACTTTACGCATTGCTGATCTGGAGTATGTTGAAGTTATTTATTACGAAACTACGCTAAACTTTTTGTACAAAACAAAAAATAAAGACTGATGACAAATGAGGAAACTTCATGAACCAGAATTCGCAAGGTTACTATTGGAGATATTTTGCACAACAAATGGAACATGAATTTATTTTCATTTATAGAAAAGATGAATAGAATTTCTGATTTTATTTTACAACTGTTGGTATGTTGTATGTTTATACTATACTGAAGGAATGAAAATAGTTTCATGTTCCTAATTTCATATTTCATAAATATCAATGAGCGTAGAGTTCCCTAAGGATAACAACAAGGTCCCAATGTTTTTACGGAATGATACTCTTGGGAGGGCATATGGAAATACAATACAATAAATTTAATTTTCTGTATGCAGTATTGGGCAATAAAAAATAAATAACACATATTTATCAATATATGTATATATTAAGTGGGTAAGTATCATTTATATTATAGATTATCGGAATAAAATATTACGTAATTGCATGCATATGTCATAGTAAACTAGATATACGTATGTCCAACACATGCGGGCACATACATATACATGTTTTTACAAACACATTGCACAAATTAGTGCGTATAACGTATACGTATATTATATAATTTTCAAGTGAACAGTATATAGGACAGTTACACTAAAAGTTGATAATAAACATTACAAAAATAAACTAATACATTACACATCAGTCCTTCGAAACTAGATAAATATAAAACTTACTCAAACTGCGGCGGAAACGTGCGAAGGAATTTGCTAGTAAATTCGATATTAATGCAAAAATATGCTACGCTGTAAGTTGAAACGAAAAAAAGTCGACTCAACTGTTTCAAATGACAAGTAAAAATGAACTAAAGTTAATTTTCTCTCATATCATACAAATATACATATATGTATATGTGCAAATATTGTTCGGGCTAGTTTTGTTGTAGTGTTGAACATTACATTCTGATAACCGAATGTTATTCGTGCACAAAGTGTATATACAAATCATACAGTATCAACAACGGCCGTACATAGTTAAACAATAGATTTTTCACGATTAGTATTTATTTAGAAATGTGCATACTTCAAAAATACTTAAAAATACAAACGTGTCTAATTGGAATATGTTACCAGTTTAGACAATTATAACGAATTATTTTTATGATAATTGTATGGAGTTTTGTAATTCATTCAAGATGATGCTGAGTACAATGGCGTACAGTTTTGACAGTTGTTTTTTATTGATTTGTCATGGCAACATTTTACAGTCCGGTTCACTACAAAGTGTTTGTTACTATGGAAATAATACAATATGCAAAAGACGATATCGATTTTCAGCAGACAATATACATAAATTTACCCAAAGGTGAAATTTGTTTGATTTAGGTATCCATTGTTTTACCTACAGGATAAAATAAAAACTTGTCTGTTGTACAATTTAGTGACCAAATATTGTCACAAGACATATCAAGTCAATTAGATGTGAAATTCGTTGTATTATTTGTAAAAAAACCGATAAAATATTATTATAGTTTAGTTAAATGCAAAAACGAAATACGATGAATGTCTAATTTGTAATACAGAATCATATAAATATGTCTTATTTCGAAATATTTATAAATGGCGCAACACATATATACATGTCTAGCAATATATAATATATTTCTCAGATTATTTACCTAATACATTTGATAATTTACTGTTGTTTTGACCTTGTACATGAAATGATGTTTTAACGTTAGTAAACAAAACATAAAAATTCTAAATTATGTATGCGTTATTATTTTGGCGTGTTAATAATGGTTTATTTAAAATTAATAGTGTTTAAATGTTAGTTAATTTGGTTTTTAATGAAAATAGCCACAATTTCTATACATAGATCACTTGATTACTATATTGCATGTGAATAATTACAAATATGCGACACGCAAAAATAGATTCGTACAGCATTAGTCAAATTAAAGTGTTTCATTATCGAATACTTCCGATATGGTGTGATCTGTATAATTATATACTAATTTTAAAAACATCTTACGATAATATATA
>JAGJTL010000183.1:1460062-1481085 GCA_022063505.1 Calosoma granatense | reverse complement strand
ATATATATACATATTCTTTGACATATGTTCAAACATTATTGTATAGTCTAGTTTAAAATTGTTTGTATTTTACATTAATGATATTTATATTCATTAATGGTTGATAAAAATAAACGTATATGAAAAGAATGAATTATTTCACAATGTATGCATGTATGTATGTAATGTACTTATATCAAGGAATGTTTACTTAATAGTTAATTACGTATCCGAATATCGTATGTATGTATGTATGTATGATGATGTTGATTGCTGTTGTTGTTTTACAACTAGTTAGGTAGGTAGGTAGGTAGGTAGGTAGGTATATTTGAATAAAATAACTTTTCAATCACCCAGTATTATGAAGCCCTTACTAAAATAGAAGTTTGTTGCATAGAAAGACTAGCCATCGCTGACACTGTATCTTTCTCCTCTTTCTCATTCTTAATTGCTTCGTTAAACGAACACACGGCCATCTTGGATGTTTCCTCTATACATGGCCAATGTAGCATCTGTACACATATACACATGTAACATATTATAATGTATACCATGAATAATTGTTAATGAAATATTTATATATTTATATATACCTGTATGGCAATCACTTTCTGTAAAGTATAAATGGCATTCTGGCATGGCACTCTGGATAATTCCTCTTCAGCAATACTCGACGGCTCGTCGCCGAGTAATACTCTCACACACTCTTCAGCAGAATCACATATCGATGGCAGATCGTAACCTCCTTCAAGTGTTAACACAATCTATCCAACACAACGATACATACACATATATTATATACTTGTATTTACCATATATACACAGACAGACAGACAGACAGACAGTGAGTAATTAATTATTGTAATACTTGCCTTTCCATTAGCTAATTGCATCAATTCTTTGGTCATGTAGCCATAACAGGCTGGGGACACCTTGTAGCCCCCTAACTGAGGCATGTGCCCCATAGAAGCATCAAAACCAGCCGACACTAGCACCATATCCGGACTGAATTCCTACAACACAATCATACATATACTGAAATAAATGTTTACAACAAAATTTAACAAACTTGTGCCTGTTGTAACTAAGTAATGAATAGTGAATATCATCAATATCAACTCACTTTAGCAATGGGAAGTACGATACTTCTGAACGCTGCTAAATATTCAGCATCTCCTAGTGGAGGAGACAGACCACCGGACCAAGCGACGTTCACATTGAACCCTACGCCAGCACCTGTGCCGCACTGCAATACAACAAATACAGATATATCCACTTCAGCAATACTAGACTCTACACTACTATAGTATACTGTTACTAACCTCTGTTGGACTTCCAGTTCCAGGAAAAAAATTTCCATCATCATGTCGATGTATAGAAATGAACAGAACTCTTGGATCATCGTAGAATATATCTTGAGTACCATTCCCATGATGAACATCCTGTAAATATATAATTATAGATTACACAGTTACAGATTAGCACGTTGATTATACATGTAAATACACGTACCCAATCAAAGATAAGTATCTTGTTTACGTTAAGATCCTTCTGGAGTAACTTGGCCGCGATGGCGATAGAATTAAAGTAACAAAAACCCATGGCTTGTGACCGTTCTGCATGATGGCCGGGCGGTCGGACAATAGCGAATCCGTTCTTGATATCGCCTTTGGCAGTTTTAAACGCTAGATCCACTACACAACCGACGGCCATGCGGGCTGCGGGTGCTGTGTATATTTCGTTCCACGTTGTATCCGAATCCACACCGATACCACCGCATGGTAAACGAACAAAGTTCGTTACGGGCAGAGCGGACAATTTGCTCATGTCCATTTTCTGTCGGTTCAGTGGATTTGTACCTGTGTTTGTACACACAATGTTACGTCTGGAAGAAATCACTACAGAGTAGTGTGTCTGTTGAACGTACCATAAAGTAATGCGTGCACCTCCGAATGACATGACTGTATCTCCTGTACGGTAGCTTTACGAGGTCGCAATCTGTCGCACCTGTTCACCAAACCAGTCTCAAGCAATCGCGCCCAAATACTCTGTAAACGGCCAGCGTGTTCAGGGTGATTGGCGTTGTTGCCACATATGCACGCATGTTTCAGCATCTGGTTATCGAATGCTAAACCTGCACATCCATCATATCAAATAATCATCATTTACTTGTACAATAATAAAACATACATTCGTTTATATGAAATAGTTAACATTTATTCAATATATTTGTCTGTGCATTGAATAAATGTAGTTTAACAAATACTCCATTCACAAATATCTATTTGGATAACTACTACGTTGTCTTTTGGAAACATCTGTGTTTACATAGTACAAATATAGCGCATCGAATTTTTATGTTTTGTGAATAAAATAAACGGAACGACGTTTCGCGTAAACATTATTCGCACTTGTAGCAATAAACATTCTGAGTACTATATATCTTTGTATGCACAAAAGTCTTTCATGAAATTGCGAAATGTATTTATAGAGAGATGTGTGTGTGTGTGTTTGTCTAACACTGACATTGACATACACTATTATATATATATATATTGGTACAAGTAGCAGTATATACCTGTGGTGAGCGTATGACATCCGCTTTGTCGGCGCCGGAGTGCGATGGCGGCTACATTGCCCGGTGTGCCTAGATGCACGACCGGACTACTGAGTGCCCGTGTCAATGGTCGGATGGAATGGCTAGAGCGACTGTATCCGCCGCCGCCGCTCGCTTCCTCGGCCGGTGGCGGTGGCCCGGCTGCCGAGGTGCGCAGCAGCAGGTCCCGTTGCTGCTGGGACAGATGTTCTGTTGTGTTGGGCTTGGGATAGTGAGCGCTGGACGGACTCAGGTCGGTGACTGTGTCCTCCGCATAGTTATTGTGTGGCAGATGAGCGACGGGCGGGCCCGGTAAACCAGCGGGCACGCCCGGCGGTAACTGTTGTCCCGGGTAGTACAAGGTACACTCGTTGGCCAGCACCGAGTGTCCTAACGGCAGTGGAGATGATTGTGTACGACCTAATGGTCTTATACACTGTTTATGACCTCGGCCCATCTATATACACAGTACATTACATTACACTAAGTATGTATATACATCTCCTCTAGATTAAGGTACATACTTGTGTTTCATGTGAAGCTGGTGTCGCGTGCAACTCACTGATAGTGTCCAGTGGCATGTCCTCGTGTTCTGGTCCCTCGCTCTCGATGGCAGGAAGTGACGGATAGAATGGCAACGTTCCGGTTAACATTTGTCCGGTGAGCGGCATGCCCAGACGAGCTGTGCACGCGGCACGCATTTTCGCTTCACTCAAATCCTATATAAAATATATGTGTTATATTATATATACTGTAATGTACAATTCATACTTACATTATTGGCAATGTGATGGGCCGAGAGAGAAATATTTGGCATGGACGGGCTACTGAACAGGGAATTGTTACCTATACTATTGTGACTACTGCTACGTCGCAATTCACCATATGAATAGTCTTCAATCTCCTGTATAATCAATAAACAAACATATATTACACTACATCCACACACATATATATATACTTATAACCACATGTAATAAGAAACACTATTACCTCCTTGATAGTTGTGTTTGTATGTTGTGAATTCGGGGAGCATCTGTCTCCACAGATAGTCGGCGGGGAATCACTACTTGAATGACTGTTACACGATGAACAATCTATAAGAAAGAAGATGATAGAATATATCATGTATGTGTGTGTGGGAGTGTGTAGAGTAGATAGAACTGGTGCGTACTGTTCAATTGTAGTTTCTTCTTGAATGCCGAGGGGAAACGGTCGTGTCTCTTTGTCATGGGATTACAGCGTCGTTCCATCACCCTCTGTTTGATGCGTACTTTCAACAGGTTCGGTTCGGACGCTGTAAGGAACACTGCATTATCAATACAAATGTAGTGCAGACTTGCACTTTACGTCAATAGCTATACTAAATCATAATACAATATGCATCAATAATACAACATCATATTTCAATATCAACAAAAAACTAAACTTGATCTTCTAATATATATTTTCATTTAAACAATCTGTGTAATATATATAAGTGAAAAGTAATGACCTTCGGTGCAATTATACAGAAATTACCTACAAATAAAAACTATAAATACACTTTAATGCAACTAAGTTTCATTGCTGATCATAATATTGAACACTACTGTATCGACAACCGGACCAAACATATTTCAAACGTAATCCTATCAAAATTAGTTGAAACAATTTAAATATGTACTAAATACATGCATACAATCACAACTAATCCGTAACTACTATGTCTAATCGAGTCAAGTGTAGAATAGAACGGAATATATAACTATAACTGACTAGGGACATGTTAATATATAATTGAATAACGGAATATTGTCATGCATATAGCAGAGAATACTATAGATATTAGTGAATACGGCACACACTAATACTACATAATGGTAAATACTAATGTTACCTGTTTTTCTAAGTGGAAAATCAGAGTCACACTTGGGTGTTGTTGCATCTAAATTGTACTGAGAGCTTGTACTGCTTGTGCCAGATTGATCCATTACCTCATTCCTACAAATCAAACAGTACAACACAACTACAATTCATCCATCAATGAATCAACATTAACTACCAACAATTAACTACACATACGTTACACATATATACATATATACCGATGATGATGATTACATTCAATATTATTGTTAAACAATCTCTGTACAGGAGTATTATATTAAAAACTGACAATATCCCCCACCCCCTTGCCGACGTTGAAACACGGTTCAAATGAAAAGACAAAATTAGATCATTCGTAAGAGCGGTAAACAAAGCCAACGATACTATACGATGTTCAGCATATTACAGGAAAGACGTATATTACATTAAAATATATTCTACTAGAAATATACTTGTAAATATTCTAGAAACAAACAATTCTAATATGCAAAACATGATAAATATGGATTACATACATATACATAACATGCGTAATACTTGTACATATTACTCTATGACTCATTCTGTATGAAGATTTATTCTTTACAACTCTGATAGCAATATACGTATACTGTATTATCGTTCTAATATATTTCATGCGTCAATATTTTCACAATAGCAAATATATATAAATATATAAAATAGTTACAAGAGAGATAGCAATAATTGTTTTGTCATTAGTTTTTACTTTATACAATATAATTACATTCTTTATTTAACATGAAACAACAAATTTATCATTTAGAAGCAAAAAAAAAAACGTGAAAAAGTGACACGTGTCAATTTGAATGTAATATTTGTAAACAAACAATCACGTAACCTTGTATATTAATTCAGTTGGCTAATTCATAAAATAATGATAATGAATCACGAATTTAATGACAGGTATAGTGTATATAATACTCTATTTAGTAGATGAAATTATATAAAATGTACTGTAACGCAGAGGAGTGGAGGATGAAAAGAGAAACAAAGGAATGAATAAGGAAACAAGTGGTAGCTATGTTTAACTCACCAGTTCTGGTCGCCAGTTGAGGTGGAAGCTGACGACCCCTTTGGGGATCCCGAGGCAGCATCTCTTTGCTTCTTCATCAGGAAAACCTGTACATAAATATACATACACATACACATATATATACATAGTGATGTAGCAACACACACACACACACACACACACACACACATGCATACAACAAATAATTATAAATAACCAGAGTGCACCTATATTTGGTTCACATACATACGCGGATATTTTGGTTTTCACTATTTACGTAGCAAAAGGACGAATCTGAAAACACGCAAAATAACCAAACCACACGTGACACGTGTATATTCAGCACAGTAAGCGCGCATAACAAATCTATTTCACTAAATAAATGCAATTTACTCATCCACCGTACTCAAGTTATATATGGCACAACCAATAAAATCTAATTTCTTTACAAATCAAATTCATATTCAGCACAAAATTTATATAAAACAGCATTTCTAAAAATGGAATATATACATTTATTTATCAGTCGATTTTCATTTTGCTTTGAATTCCTGTAAAATATTCAAGATAGAGAGAAATACATACTGAAAATTAGGGAAATTTCGATTAGCTGTTACCGAAACAACGATATTATAAATAGATTCCAGAGGATAATTGTCTGGGTTTTTAATAAGTAGAACAAAGGATCATTAAAATTTTGCTTCGTTCTAAAAATAGTAGTTTCCCCCATAATATAATGCAATTATACATACAATATATATATATACCTGAACTCGACTTCAATGAAATGAAATATTCATTTCGACGTAGAATATATGAAAATTATTTACAAAATTAACATATTCCAGTCAAGGTTTTAGTTTCAATCAAAATTCTCATAGCCAAGTGCAAAGTTCAATATGATTAACGCGCACATCCCATATCAACTGTATACACTTATTCATTAGTATGTTGCTCGGCATACCTTTTACATATACCGCAACAACATCCATACATACTATCATGTCAGATTTCAGTTTAATCAATCTCCATAAACAATCATTCGTATCGCGTTATATTACCAACAATAGTGCATAGTATATTCTTATACATGCATGTATCTATAATGTTACTCTATTTGTTATGTAAAAATGAAATAAATAAACTTACTTGAAGTTTCTGTTTGACTTCGGTTGAAGCGACTGCACTTTGTTCATGTTTATCCTTTTTCTTCAACGCCTCCAGTTGTTCTTTCTTACGTAGTTCTTGCAGTTGCTTTTGTTGTTCCCAAAACTCCTTTAAACAATGGAATTTATAGCAAAATATGCTATATACATGTAACATAACCTTAAATACTAACTAACTGCCTAAGTGACTGACTGACGTTTGTATTACTTACATTATATGGGTATATGTAAATAGATAATACTGTTGTTGATGTTGTTGCTGTTTAGGATATTTACCTTAAGATGTTGTCTGAGCTGTTGCTCATGTTGTTCAGCTAGATGTTGTTGCTGTGCCTGAAAGTGTTGCAGGAGTATCTGATGTTGCAGCTGATGCTGTTTCTTCAGCTGAATGATCTGCTGTTCCAGCACGAGCTCGGGTGCTGTGGCACCGTCACTTCCGTCCATTGCTGTTGGCTTGTGCGGAATGTCATGTTTATTATCAGACATTATTGTATTTTCTACAATTGTACACTACGGTTCTATTATATCTGCAATGAGAAACATACAATTACACACTGTAACAGGTGGTCAATACTAACACACATAGTTACTGTTCATTCAAATATTATAAATAATAAACAAAAAAGTATCTTTAGCAATGGAAATATATGTATACATAAAATCAATAAAATGTACGATAAAGGTAATATAAAGATAAAAAAATATTTACCTGTAATTCGGTTCCTTAAACTACATGTCCAGCATTCAGAAGTCTCGCAACAAGATGAATAACATCTTTACGGAAAATTAATCACAGAAAGCACCTCCAATTCACAACGGTATTTGACAACAGCCTTGAACACAAAGATTTTTAATTAAACCACTTGTTAGATTATCACAAATTTCTGGAATTTCTATCCAATGGCATGGTGTAGAACACACAAATAAACATTACAACACTTTTCTCACTGCTTGTTACATAATTTCCTAAATGTTTTCTGTCAAAATGCGATCTTTGATATGCGAATTACAACAGGTACTTTTTCAACCACCCTCTGACAAATAGGATCTACCCTGCCTTTCTCAAAACATATATCACGAACGAACCGTGACCTTCGTCCATAATTTAATACTAGTAGTCACAATAAGAATCGAAGAAGTATGAACAAAAAAGAAAAACATACAATTTACATGATTAAACGAAACAAAATAACAGCACGTTACAACTTATTAATCCTGTTTTGCACACTGAATACACCCAAAATGTAAACGTATTTGTACCTCGAATGTAGAAATTTTACAGAAAAACACCACTACGTATACGTAACGAGGCATATACCGTCATGATGTAATTTGTAAATCTAGATTTTTTTCTTAGTTCATTTAACTGAGGTTCAACCAAAGTTTAACCTCCTCAGCACACACTTATAAGAACACATACGCACCTAATTTGTTTTACAGTAAATAACAAACACGAACGAATTCCGAAACACACAACTTATCACTATTAAATGTCAGAGAATGTACGTATTCTGATGAATGTGTCAATATAATTACAATTAACAAAATGGCAGATCTGTCAGAATTAATTCCTCGGTTTGTATGATGTGAGGTCATTTGGGACGCGAGATGGAATCAACGCAGCGCTACAACTGATTAGTGGAATAATCTAAACTGGAACGTACCCATTACTTCAACTCGGTCCTTCAAAACCAGAGTCGTCTCACACAGTGTTTCTTAACAGGGCACATACAAAAACAACACCGTTTCAATTAATTCTAATTAATCAATATAATTATTATTTTCACAAAACTCCGCAAGGATTTATTAAATAAAAACCCAACACAAAATTCAGAATAGTTAAAATAAAATTTAAGTAAACAATATAATATCGTCCTACAGTGAATACTGAATATTCATAACATATAAGTAAATTTTTTATTTTACACCAAGTTTCTTTCATATTTATTTAAAAATATATCATTGGTTGTTATTATTTCTTTGAATTAATTAAATATTATTATACAAAATATTGGAAACCCTTGATACAAAATTATGACGTACGACTATGTGTAGAAAATAAAACCTTGGAAATAAACAACACCTAGACGGTGATATAAATAGACTTTACTCACTAAAAAATCAATTGTATACAAACCAAACATACTTCTTACGTGAAAATTTCCCCACTTTATAAAATTCTTCATGCACCTCGTGTTTGAATGTAGCCATTCAATTATAGGTATTATGAGTGACTCGGTGAAACGGTTATATTTTTTAAACAATTTATAATTACATGTTACATAACTGTTCTATATTTAAACAGATAGGCTCCTTCAGAGGTTTTCCCTATCCTGAAATATCTTGTTTCATTTACAGTTCTCGTATACTTGAATAAAATTCACACTTGTTGCCAAGTAATTTCCCTGTGAACCTTTTGATAAAATTATCTTCTAAATAAAATATCAACCATCAGTTATATTTAATGGGTAATTACATATCTAAAGTAGGTACAATCATTCTCAACAACACAATTTCGCGTCTATTTATTCCCGAGTCTAAAAATAAACATCACTGTTACAAAAATAAAGCGAATTAATGACTCAGGAACTTATATCGTGTCTCACGTAATTATTTCAACGTGTTTGCGAAGTTAAAATAGCTAATAGAGATCACAGCGACCAACAAATCAGAAATAAAACCAAAATGAACATTTCACCTTCATATAAAATATCAACTATGAATTCATTAATCCAACCACACATCAAGTGTATCTGTCACATTGCATGGTGTGTTTCTAAATGAAATCTTACACTAAAACAAAGAAATATAAATACAAACAAATCAATACAACGATAATAATACACAGATTTAGACATCATTTATTGGTTACTTATCACTATACGTACATATATAACACCTAATTTTTAGGTTAAACAATACACAGTTTAGGATAGTATGAGATTTTTTAATAAAAACTATAATATTTGCAAGAAACATTTTTATATTTACATTTATTATATGTTTATTACTTAAATTAGATTTTATATTAAATCTTATATCAGTCTAAATTATAAATATTCCTATTAGCAGTCTTATATCATGTAATTATCACGTAAATCCTTTATACAGCTTTCTGGTACAATTCCAGCGAATACTTTAACCTATAGATAAATAATATTCACTAATTGTTTGAATGAACATATTTTACACTACGTTGTAGTACTACTTTACCTGATTGGAAATGTTATATATCAGATCTATATTAGTTGATTTAGTAAAAGAAAGACCAGCTGAATGTGTAATCCGATTAGTAATCTGAACGAGTGACATTCGCCAAAGAGTAAAATTAATAGAGAGTTTGTTCAAGATCTTGGCTTTGTTCTTTCCCGAGTAGTACAGCCAGGTTTGTATGAAAGTCAGAAATGATTTCTCTACAAGTCTGAAATTAATTATTAGGTATACATTATGATTTGAATAGTGAACATATTTTTCTGTGTGAATATAATACATACGCAGATGTTTCCTTGTCAAAATACATTAAAACCAAAGTATGATTTCCTGGATGGTTACATAAATATTCATGGACAGTCGGGTTGTGTGTTTTCGAGTATTCTAGAATAGCTTCCAGACATTTGTAGCTGTATTGTGAGATTTCTTGGAATCCAGGCTGTATGGAATAATATTAAATAATACATAGTAATGTTTACAAAAACCAATTAAAATAACCTTTACCTTGCACGATAAATTTAAACAACGTAAATATAAACCCTTTATAAAGTTGTTGTCCACTGGATAAAATACTTTTAATACGGGATTCAACGTATAGAAATTGAGTACTTTATACAATATCTGTAAGTTTAATACCAGTTGTTCCCGATGTACAGTACTTAATAACTTAATGAGAGAATTATTATGTACTGTTAGATTCTTTTGACTCTATGGAAAAACACATACGTACTTATAAAATAAGTAAAGATAAGTATAATTCTTACAGTTATTTGATTATTATTTTGGTACTCCAGTAAATTAATAAATATTTTACTGGCTCCAATTGAAATTTCTAGATTTCCTGATAACAATGCCGACATGAATACGTAGAGAATTTTCTCCGAATTCATAAATGTGATAAAAACTGAAACAAATAACACAGAATATTAACAATGACATTAGCATATGTATTTACAATGTGTACCTTGTTGAATTCTGTGTTGTTTAGCTACAGATAAAATACCGTTTGTATATTCAAATGCTTTCACATAGAACACAGATGGTAAGAGTTCATTGATTCCTATGGCGCCTAACAAATGTGTGAAATTACTGATGGAATATTCTATCATAGCAATATCAGGTATCTCGGATATATAAGATCCTAGTTGTAGCATATAGATGGCGTTGACAACTGTCAAATTATTGTTAGGTTTAGTTAATACATAGGTACATGTGCTTACACATATAAATGTTGACAATGTTACCTCGTTCTCGAACAACATTCTCTTTTGAAATCTCATTGATTGACTCGGACACATACATACAGAGCATGTTAGTGAATCTCTCGTTCTGAGACAAGTAACCATTTTCGAGTGATGTCCGCAGGATTTCTGTGGCTGATAGAGCATATTCGGGGGCACCTTTCTTGGCTAAATATAGGAGAATGTAACTAGCTTTATTACATGCTCTTGTCGCTGATATTAAAGCTGATCGGTATGCTGAAATTGCTTGACCTTTCTTTAACCAGAATGCAAACTGAAAAAGTTAACTTGATATTGACGGCAATGGAATGAAATATTATACAGGTACATACTACTTCTAGTTGCATTTGTCTTTTCATGCCAGGTGCACTACATGTCCAGTACAGTATGCTCGGATGATAAGTCAGAACACTTTCCAAGGACGAGGTGTGTGTTAGTATCAATCGTTGTAGTACACTATTTGCTTTACGAAATCCAAGAATCTTTTCTGCTTCTTCAGCAAATGAACTATAAATAATCTAAACAGAAATAATGCTCACATCAGTGTACATACCATTCTATATTATTCAATGGTACTTACAGCAAACAGCAGCCATAGATCTTTTAAGAAATTTTCGGTAAGCTGAATAGAAAATGGTATATCGGTTACGAATGTTACAATATGATTTACGGATGAACTATGAAGTTCTTCTAGGCTAAAAAATCAGACCAACCAATGAATTGTTTAAACAGATATTCAAGTTTGTAAATACTTACTTGTTCGAATGTATATAGAAAATACAACTAAATGTAATAATAGGCAGTTTGGATTCAAAACCAACATCGACTTTTCCCAATATTGGTAACCATTGATGAACATCATGAGGCAGTACTGCCAACTGTTTCAGAAGGTACTTTTTATATTTCTCTTTGGTGTATGGCCAATTATTGTTAGTTATTTCAGTAATATGTGCAATGATTTCAGAAATGAGAAACACACAATATTGTCTGGAAAATAATAATGTACATTCTGTTTGCAATTTAATTTTGCATAATATATGTATATTTTACATGACAAATGTGCGACTTTCAATATCTTTCATTACACTACTTAAACGAATATATTTTGCAATTGTATTGAAATTCTTCTGAAGCACTAATTGTTTACATAATCTTGTAAATTCTGTTTGTGGCAGGTTTATTTGGAACAATGTTTCCAAAAAACACAGATATTCAGGGTAAATGTCATTGTTTTTCGTTTCTACCTCCTGTAATTTATCATATAGTTATAAAAGAATACATTAATATATGTCAAACATTATACTTACTGCAATGTAAGGAATACAAACAATTTCTAGAAACTGTACCGATGTTTCTTTGACAATACTGTGATATTCACATGTTTTATTAATTTTATTATGCAATATCTTTTGACTGAACCTGGAATTATATGTTATGGAAATATTATTTATTAAAATCAGAGAGAACTGCGATACGTACCTTAAGGAATTATCACACAGTACACACAATGCAATAACTGCAATTTTCTTATCCATTTTATATATGTCTAATAGTTTTTGCACAGATTTCTGCCAGACTAAGACAATATTGTTTAAAATATTTTCATTTACGTATTTCTGTAATGGTTTGTACGTCAACAATGTACTAAACATACGTGTAGTAGCACAAATAATTTCTGGATTATCTTTAGAATCTAATAAATCTTTAGCAGTGTCAATGATACGTTCAAATGGTAAAACTTGAGTTATGTAAAAACTGTTTAGCCTGAAACAATTATATTATTCTGTAAGTATATGTTATAAATTAGTACTATATGTTATAAGCACATTTATTTACCTTGGAAATATGTCATTTAATAATTCCAGTGCACGTTTCAAATATTCGTTATGATCGTGTTGTTTGATTTGAAAATATATACTTTTCAAAATAATTTCAATTGTAAACACAGCTTGTTCATACTCAAAATATACCTTGTACGAACATAAACATTCAACACACTCTAATGCATCCCTATGTATGAAATATCAAAATAATTACAAACAATATATCGGTAGTTCACTAAAGTACATTGCTACATACATAATAATTGGATAAGTTAAAGAAATTAAACTGTTCAAGATGAAGCTATGAACATCTAGATCCAAAAGCATTTGAATGGCTGCTTCGTTATTCACAAATGCCTTCATGTATTCTTTTACTTCTAGTATTCCTTTTATTTTGGATGACTTATTTTGATTTATTAACAGCTGTTTTAATTTTATTCCAACGTCAATCGGCATTACTGTCATTTGATATGTTTGCAGGTTAGGGAATAATTTTAAAAGCTATAATATAAATGTTTTGATAATACCTTCATCTTTACGTTCATAATCCATTTTAGCAATGAATAAATATATTATTTCCTATAAAGTAAATGTATTTATTTAAAGAATTTTAATGTTGTCACAATTTGAAGTTTTATTCTTGCAACAAACACAGAAGTCATGAACGTAACAAAACACAATTACCATGGATATCTATGATCCTAACGAAATAAACAAATTATGGAACACAGTGGGGGGAGGAGGGGAGGGGCACTTTTGCAAAAGTATACTGTTAAAATTACAATGCATTTTTATTAAACTAAATCAGGTTTACATACTTCTGAAATACAAAAATATGACTAATTAAGAAATAAATATATCAAAATCGTACAAAAAAGAAAACAAGTGATTAGTAGAATTGTGTTAGTAAATCTGACACTAGTAATAACTGTCAAATGATGACAATTATCAACTAACTATGCTGATTGTTGAGACACACTATATACAAACAATATAGTCAAACCGAAGTCACAGTATTATTTATGTAACGCACGTAAACCTAATTTAGTAATTCATGTAATAATAACTGTATCCAACACATACGTATTTATGTATCATTTGGCAAAATTCATTTTTCTTACATCTATCTAACCTAGATATAGAGAGCTTTAATACGCCAAGTTCTAAATCATAATATTATTATGTTCGATATGTTCTCTTTTTTATGTTTAATAGTAGTATCATATTTATATAATATAGTACTTCCTTGGAATCTACAATCTACACTTAATTTACAGTAGCTACTAAATTGTACGTCCAATACAAATTTCTCTGTTAGTTTTTCTCCTTTTGTATGTATACAGAAATATATAAACGTCGTATGTATAAGGTAAGTAAATAACGTTTATGTGCACGTGAATTGTTCTCACAGTTCTGTCATTTCACGGTTACCTCAATTCTTGCACAGTATTCCATAATGATTCATCATACGAGAGAGAGAGATACAAATGTAATATGTATAATAAGGGAGACTCTGCAGGGTCAGGCAGAGGGGTGGTGGATGTGGATGTTTGTTTGTGCACATATTGTTATCTACACCACCAGGTTATTATACAATTATTATTATTATTATTATACGTACGTATATTACGAATAATTTAGCACTACTGTAAATATTATTATGTATATAGAACTATGTGTGTGTATATTATGTTACATGTATATAATGTCTGTATGGTTTTGTCTGTTTGAAAGAATACAACATTATGCTTGGCCAGTTATGTACAAGGTTAACTAGTTGTTTAGAAAAATTACGTCTTTATTAAATTTACAACATTACTTGGAGCTTCTGTACGTACACATAAAAATTCGAGTGAGACCTGTGTCACATGGCTCATGTACAAACCTTATGTATGTTTCATGTACGTATATATAATATATAAAAACATTACTCATCTGTTTACATACAGACAGAGAGAGCGAGAGCGAGAGATAGATAGAGAACTTATGAAAGTAAGAATGAAACCAGTACATGGATCACTGAATAATTGTGTAATATCATTGAATGTTTTGTAGTAATTTATACATATGTAATATCGGTACAGCTAGTTCATAGTTATATTAGAGATTCCATGTGTCACTTGTATTCAATCGGTATAAAACAAATAGATTCAGAGAGAGAAAGCTAATAACTGGTACTAAAACTAGCATCATATCAATTAATGATTTACACGCTATCGATAATAATTAATTAATTATGATAAAACAGATCTTTGTTCGGTGAGTGGAATTCTATAAAATAATGTGTCTGTTGTTAATATTACGGAGAGAGAGAGAGATAGATAGATACTGTTATAACTAGAGAGTGGAGTGAGAGGTCGGCCGGTTGACTCTGTCACATTCAACTGTTGCATGTTGTTGTTGTTGTTGTTAAATTGTTAAATTATCATTCTTTGGCTAGCTTATAGAGCTGTCGAACTGTAAATAACACAGTTACTACTATATAATTGTTAAACTTACTGTCTATACAATCCGTCCCTTTGTGCATGTTTGTTTGTTTGTTTGCAAGTATTAAATACACTAACAGATAATCGGAAACAATGAAACGGTGACATTGAACAATGTAAATCAATCAGTCAATCCATCTATTAATTATCAACCATTCATTAATATCAATCATAGCAGTAGTAGTAGTTGTAGTATTTAGTTGTAAATGTCCTACATATTAACTAACTTATTTATACTTGCTTGTGTCTGCACTGTACACTGTTTAGTATTTGCAATATGTCTATCGTGATCGAGTATTTTCATCAGCAATTATCAACGACAAAGTTAAAACGAATATCCTATTATTATTACTGAAACGAACATAATTATATAACTAGGCCAGAGACAAGTTTACTGGAAATATATTGAAAGAAACGAGAAACAGAAACTCTTGTAGCACCACCTGTCACAACATGAAATAATTCCGACAACATAACCTAACAAATATTCCTTCCCTGTATATGTGTGCGCGTATATCATCAGCTACTATGTATTTCTATTTACTATAATTCACTCACATTTAAACGTACAAGAATTCACTGATTGGATAAACATAACAATTCTTTCAATATACCTCTTCGAAATTGTAAAAATGTCTGTGCAAAGCTCGATAGTTTTTTCGATAACTTAAAATTAGGAGACGATTAAATAAAATGCTAAAATGTATGAAAATACATCGGAGAAAATTAATTCTAATGTTGTTACGTAGATAACAAATATGCATGTGTATAACCTATGGTTAAAATGTTCATATTTTGTGCAACATTTAGCTGCCGATGGAGCACAGATATGCCATAATAAGGAGGTTATGTTATCAACCTGTGTTACGTTACGACACGGTGTGCGCATTGTCATGTCTTGTTGAATCTGTGATCACAGCGGGCGTATGTACTGTTGTACTCTGTGTGTGTGTGAGTATATATGACTGTGTGTGTGTGTGTGTGCTGTCTCTTAATATGGTGCGAATCTGTTGTAACCACTTCGATATACAGCAGCCTGTAAAAAAACATTTAGCAACATTAGTAATCATTCGAACATAACCTATAACTACTACGAGAACACTTACTCCATAACTCGCCATTGGTCCAATACCATGGCCCAAATAAGGGTCCGCATATTCACGGCCATAACTGTAATATATTGAAATATACAAACATGTTATTATTTCTACTAACATATACAAATAAGACATATTAAATATGACATTGTGTACAGGTTATATTCTGGAATAATTACCTGCAAGGATAGAACAAATATACAAGGACATTACAGAGGTAACAATTCAATTACATGCGCAGGATATCTGGAAATATGCGATGGAATTCTATGTGATTTCCATGAAAGAAATCAAGACACCTGTACGTGGCACATAGGTATATGAAATGGAAGACTTACAACGAGAACTAGGTCGATATAATAGAATAAGAGTAAGGAATAAGTGGAAGAATAATCACATGACGAGGAAATGAAACCATTAACGGAAGATTGAATTCGATCTGTGTGTAACGGAAGCTGAATCCAAGAATCGAGGAGGATGGCAAATACAGTTATAGATAGGTACATGAAGTACGGACGAATATTATGGAGAGGAAGGAAAATTGGAAGACTTGCGACGACCGTTTGCAGAGTATAACTCACCCGGCGACCGCGGCATAACCCGCTACGGGCTGAGCGGCGGCGGCTGCTGCACCGTACCTCGCCGCAACAGCTGTATAAGTGGCGGCGGCCGCATAACTGGCCTGTTGGGCAGTTGACAGAGGGGTTTTTAGTAGTGGAGTTGCGGCGGCGGCGGCTGCTGCTGCCTGCAAACAATACTAGCATAGCATGCGGGCACACTGCGCGCTCTCAGCACTGGCATACATGTACGTACGATGCACGCGTAGCCTTGCGAACATTGTATGTATGTTATCTTAACCTCACATTGTTGTACATACATACGACAATATGATCGAAATTAACCCACAAAGTAAATGTTCAATATTCTATACTAAATCACAAGTAATACATTTTTTCTGATGTTCATGCTTCATATCTGTAATATGTTTCATAAAAGAGTTCCAAATATATAGTTGAATGAGAATATTCTTTAAATAAATTAATGTGCAGAAAGTTGTTGATAAAAATAAATATATTCAACAGATAAATAAGAATAAGAAATAAGTTTGAAAATATATGAAAGGAGAAATGCATGCAAATGAAGAAGCCCTTGTTCTGAAATAGCTGAAAGTTTGAATGTTTGATAAGACAAGTTATAAATAAAGATTTCTTGAACATTTTGTACATGTTCTTCATTAATACGCAAGTATTATATAAATATTGTACGATTTCAGTGATGATTGAAGCACGAAGCGAAGCTTGCACAATTACTTTAGTGAATACTGACCTGTAACCTGTAGTTGGGATCAGCTGCAGATGCGGCATGGGCTGCGAGGAAGGGATCGTAGTATACGCTACTGTCAAACAATATTTGGTATTAGTACACATAGATACATGACATATAGTATATGTATTAAACGTACTAGTAGCTACAGTGTATGTAGTTATTATTGTACAATTATGAAGTTTACATTAGTACAGAGAGAGAGAGAGATAAGAGTAATATTGATAATTGTACACTTACGGTGTATATCCATGTAGGGCGGATGCTGCTGCTGCAGTTAATGGAGTCGGATGTCTAGCGAAGGCGGCTGCTGCGGCCGCCGCTGCTGGATACGCTGCACGGGCCCGGCCCCTCTGTATGGCCGCCACACCCCGTAAGGCTGCCTCCGGCCACTGTACGCACACTGCAAGATCCAAACCTGATATCACACAAATTCACAGGTCAATTCATTGAATTGCTCTGCCAATAGCTTACTTAGCATCTCCTTACCATTTGGTAATGTTGGCGGTTTCTTCGTCTGTACTCGGGCCGTAGCATTGTTCACCTACGGAACATTCCATAATGTGAATTGTGCAACACAAACAATCACATCTGATTAGTAGCAAATTCAATAGAATCTAAATTTACTTGAAATATTGAACACTAGTTAATAATCTCAGGCAATAAGAGATAATTTAGAAAACTTTTTAAATATCAAAAAAAAAAATAGAAATTATGTTAAAAGATATTTGTGATAAATTTAAATATGAACTTATGTTTGAAATATGTTGAAAAACAAATTTGTTACAATAATTTTTGTTCAGTATAAAATGAAAGATATAATAAAATATTACTACATTCGAGAAACCAATGGGAAATATATTGTTTTTATTTTGACTGTGAATCAAATTAAGTGTATATCTGATAATAAAAATAAAATGTGCACTATTTAAAAACTAAAAATTATAAATATTACATTGTAACGTATAAGTTTTTAAAATTATATTTCCTATTGACTACTCGAACCACTTCTAAGGTTAGTCCTGAAATTAAAATATTTACTATAATACTGAATTGTAATAAACATTTTGAAATCAAATGAAATTACTACAAACATAATGATATTAATTTATATATGGATTTACTAACTACATTTTCTGAAGCATACTATGTTTTATTTCAAAATGTTTATAACGTGTCATATATAATCTAAAACTGTACGAATATATAGAATAAATTTTGAAATGTATACAAAATGTATAGATAATTGAATTATGAAAAATTTAATTGAAAGATAATAAATTTATAAAGAGATAAATATTTACCACAGTTTTTTTTTCATGGTTTGTAAAAGTGAAATGTAATTTAATAATAAATGATACATGCAGATTCTATGATATGAGTATATATAGTTGGAGTAATTTGAATTATGAATGTTATCTACATAATTTTCTGTAATATATAAAGTTATACTTTTTGACATAGAGAAAAAGCAATATACCTTTGGTATGGTAAGTACGTATGAATACATAGGTGAATATGATTTGTAAATAAATTACATTTCACTTTGTGACACAAGTACGTAGGTATTGTTTGTACCCCTTGGACTTACCTCCAGTCACGGACCCCATTGTTTAGGAAGGAGGGAATACGGAACTACAACTTTCATCGCCATTTTTAATTATGGCCGTCTAAAGACAACGTACAACATATTGGAGCACCGATTTGAAAATAATTCCCTTACGCTAACACATGACCGTAATATCAGACAATGGTCATATATGTATGTATGTCGGGATAGATATTACATCTTACTATCTATGTAATCATAATAATATACTATGTGTCGGCAGGGTTGTGGGGAGGAGAGACGGATATACGTGTGTATGTGTATGTGTGTATGTGTGTGTGGCAAAATAATGTCAAAACATGTCACTTGGATCGACTGGATTAGAGAAATAAGCATTATACAAGCAAAATAAAGTTGAATAATGTATGATATTTGTAGCCGATGCTTACCTGCAAAATCTAGAAAGTAGAAAACAAACACATACACGTCATTAGAAATATATAGTATGTACTATAGATAAGAATTGACAATAATTCTACAATTTGGACAATGCGCAGAGTCTACTAAGCAACAGCTACGAATACCATCCGAGTTTCATAAAAAATACAAAATGAAATTTAGTGCAAATCAATCAATCAATATATGTTGGACGATTATTCATTGTCATTTCAATACAAGGCTTGATCAAACTATTTTGCTTAACATTGACAAATTATTTTATACACAATCGTACCATGACAGAAGCTAGAAATTTACAAAAAACTAAACTAAAATGTCCGGTATCAAATGTGTTGTTGTCGTTCACGTGAAATGCTGTTATTGTTTGAGAATGTTTTGAAAGTTTAGTGACAGACTAACAACAGAAGCGTAAACCAGGAGATAAAGAGTCAAGCAAAAGCACACACTTTTGCTAGAAACTAAAAACTGGACAACATATGTATGTGTGTGTGTGTGTGTATGTGAATAAACTAATCATTGTAATATACGCATAACAGAAGCAAATTTGTATCATGTCGAAAAGTTTTGACTTTGTTTTACCAGCTACAAGAGACGAACCGGGTGCAAGGGAACACGGATTCAGGAGATTGTTATTCAAACAACAGCAGATAGATAGAGAGAGAGTGTGTGTGTGAGTGTGTGACAGTAATTACCGGATTCATCATTTAACCAAATAATGGCATATGATGTCAGATGGTTTCAGGAGATTATGCGTGAAGAATAAGACTAAGTAAATAAATATGTTCCGTGTGTGTATGTGTGTGAAGGGAATTATATAATATTAAAGGATATATGTTGTTGGTTGGTTGTTTGTTGATTTTGGGATCCAGGACTGTTTTGACTTTTTGTTACATATAGTTAAAATTAAGTGCTACCACAGACATGTAGACAAGGTAAATCATATAATAATGATATCTGATCAGTACATGCACACCTCTATCTTTCTTCCCTCAACCACGGTGCCGTGAAGTCGCTCTCGTGCGCGGTCCGCATCAGCACTATTTGCGAATGTTACAAAACCGAAACCCTGCATGCAAAGACAGACAAAACATGCATTATAAAACAGCGTCGCTCAAAAACAACGTGCAACAAAAATTAACATTTATATATATATATAGATATCTCTGTAGTATATGTATAATCATAATAATGA